>JWJB01010392.1:0-23913 GCA_000812895.1 Rutstroemia sydowiana
TAATTAAATGGAATGAAGATATGAGATTGATTTTAAGAGAGGAAAACGAGTCTTTTATAGACGGGAATCCAACTGCTTACCATAAAGATTTTGTAAAAGATTCATTTTTCATTTTTTCAAATATCCAACTGCAAGTGTGAGTAATAGGTAGATACCCATTTATCAAGCCCAATGTTCAACCCATTTAGATGGGTTCTGGCACGATGTTATAAAATTAGAACCAACTCATATCAAAAAAGGAAGATCCTCAGATCATCGGATCTTCACTGCTTTAACTAAAGTTGGTATCAAGCTAACTCGATTTCAGACCCGGAAGCTAATCCGCGAATTTGTCTGCGCCTTAATATGATGAGCAAATTTTTTTTTCTTCATTGCCCAGGCCCGAATTCAAGCCTAAACCCATTTTATTCAAATCCCATTGTAAATTTTGTAGATTCGCTATATTTGGAGTGTTGGTTTTATTTCCGTTGGTTTTATTTCCATTGAGTTTCTACGAGTAAAGATGTGTGGAACCATATGGTGTTGGGGGATTGTTTTGGTTTGTCCACATCCCCACTATCTTTGACCCAGTAGCCTGGTAAGAGGATCATGGAAGTATGCAGGAACAACCCAAGAAATCCATGCACGCCTCTTCGATGGGATTGAGGACTTAATTCCGAAACCCATCTATTTTCATATCACCATTCGAAGTAGAATGTGCCGCTCTCGATCTCCTGTCCTAATTTTGCTTCTACCTTGTTTAGTCTCTTTCAGAACTCCTCCCTTTTATGTATTGAGTAACGCAGTGCAAGATTGGAAGAAGCTTGACAGTGTTGGTGGATGTGAAGGGATTTTGGAATCTGGAAGGAATAGATTAAACTTTATAGGATTGAAGATTTACATATGCTATACCACTTTTAGAATGACATATGGGAATTTGAAGTCAAAGGTTTAGGTGGAGGGTATGAAAGTGTATTGTATACTTCAGATATGGATTTTGATTGGAGTTGTGGTTGGGTAGGAGATTTTGCTAATGGGGAAAAGTAAAAATGTCTTGTCCTCCTTTTTACCTGGCGATTTTGTGTGGGTTAGCAGCTTGTGTAGGCCTGTGTAGGTAGAGTTGTTGTATAAATGTGCAAGATTCTTATTTTTCGGTGATTGAAAGGTGGATGTTGGAAGTTGGAACTCGGTAGAAATAAGGGCAAAGGAGGGCCGGGGGATGTTTTGCTTTACTTGGTATCGCTAATCCTGTTAAAAATAAACACCTTTATGGCACTGTATATACTGCATATATCCCACAATTCCTATTCCCAAGCACATTCATTCCCTGGAGCCGCATAGTCTATCTAGTTCATCAGATATGGGGGGAAGGTGTGGGAAGAGGAAAGGGTTACTCGGAGTCTCATAATATCATTCACAACTTAAGAAATCACCAAGAAGACATAAACAATCATTCCCCATAAGTGTAGATTCCAAAAAGTAAAAGCAAAAACTCCAAACGCCAAAGACCATCCATCTCTATTTCTAATCGCGGTGAGGGTCCCTGTGTATGTGCGACCATGACCATGCCAATGAATGAAGACATAGTCAGTCTTCAAACGCCAATTTTCATCTTCAGACCTTCGAGGTGTAAACCCAATTTATTTGGAGCTGTACTGGAACGCTCTGAAGAACTCTGTAAATTTTTCAATCAACACCAATCCAACTCCAACTTCAACTCCCCCAATCCAACGCCGACCAACGCCCCGCCCCCCGGAACACCAACATCACGTAATGCTCAACCGAAAATGACAATCGGTTGTACGATCATGGCTTTGCTGAGGATTGTCAATTTCGTTGTTGGAGGGAATCAAGCTTATTTTGCATCTCCGTACGGTCGTCTTCTAACTCCTTCATCATTCCATCTTTGACATCTTGTCCCAATTTTTTGTTTAGTAAAAGCACCTTTTCTCTTAATATGGCATCCAATCCATGTTGCAGTGCGGATATCGTGTTTGCTCGGCTGTCTTCAGGATGTCTTGGATGAAGGGAGGACGATCTTGAAGCGGGTCCCTGATTGGCTGGGGAATTCGATCGTGAAAGGGATCCTTGTTTGGCTCGCTTGGTGGAGCGTGATCGTGTTTGTGAATCCTGTCCTCGTTTGGCTGGACGGCCTGCTCGATTTTCTCTTCGTCCACGTTCAAGGGAAACAGAACTAGAGCTGTTGCTCTGCATTGTAAAATCTCCAAGTAAATAACGATTGAGGTTGTTGGAGTCTAGGAATGAAGAAGTAAGGTTAAGGCAAGAGTTTTGATTCCAATATAAATATAAGTACAAGTATAAATGGCTGATGAGATAGAAGTAGAAGTTGAGGATTTGGAGAGAAGGGAGCATCTTTTATACCCGAGTTAGTACCCTGGTAGTTCTACACCAACACAACATCCAAACCAATTTTTCTGAAATGGCCGCGACCTGATGAGGCAAGACTTTCTCTCTGAGTCATCAGTATGCCGCGCCGCTTTGTCTCGGTATAGTAATTCCAACATGTCTTTGACCTGTTTATTGGATTGTTGAATTTTGCAGGTAAAATTGCTGTATATTGGGTAAGATCTTGTTGTTGGGTCGTTGAATGATGGATGTGAGAAATCGAAGCGCGGGGTTTCATAGAATTTATGATAATCTTATGAATGGATCCTGTGGATGTGGACTGCAGATAGATACTGTATAGACAGAAATGATGGATCTTCTTAATCTAGTGTTTTCGTCTGTGGTTATTTATGATTATCCTCATAATGTTGTGCTGTGAGGTGGGTGTAGTCTCCAATATCTGTACCCCGCCATTTACCAAATGCAACGCGGGGTACTCCATTTAAGATCTTACCAACATATCCAACAGTTCTGATTCTTGAAAAAAAAGTATTAACAATCTAAGACGTAGATATTAGTCTACGAGGGTTGTAATCAATCATTTTAAATTTCGTTTGCCAATTAATTCAGCACTCGAAATGAAAATTATGATGTTTTGAGGGGTGGTTCAAGAATTGATAATTTACCAGGTATCGAATCACATAGATACGATACCGACATCGACAGTACGACATTGAACTCAAAATATGATGAATAAATGATTTATTGCAACAACCGAAAGCCAAACAAGATTCTGAATACCATAGCATAAACTCTTTATTCTATATTTCTATTCTAAATTCCATCGCACCAATTCTAAATTCCAAACACCGAACGCCAAAAATCAAGTACTAAAACCCAAGCATCCAAGTCCAAAAGTAAACCCAATTTATCTGAAGTAGACTTCTAAATCCTCGCACACATCTAATTAATACTCAAACTTCATACCTTGGGACGGGAAGGAAGTTCATAACAATCCAACAGATACTTCGTGTACAACGATTTTGCCCTCTCGTTCACCAAGGAAACATCCAACTCTTCATTTTCCTCTTCCCCATTGTGTTCAATCTCCTGGAGACTGTTGATGTAATTTGCCGCAGCGGTCGAAAAGCGCTTCTGTGCAGCTGCGAGTTGAGCTTCTGCTGCCTCATACTTGGCGCGCAGAGCCTTGTTCTCGTCCACTGTCTCCGGTTGGAGATTGGTGTGTTGAGAAGCCATATCTGGGTGTTCGTCCTGGTCGGTTGTCCCTTCAGATGGGCTTCCAGTAGAATTGGTCGAGATTACAGACGAATCTCTGTTGGTAGATGGCATCTTGTATGGAAATGGCGGATTGAGTATTTGGTGGGATTGCAATTGAGGAAGTAAACGCTGTGGGGAAGATGTCGCTGGGGTAAATTTGTCGCGAGATTGGCAATTGTAGCGGTGGGATTTCAAACAATAGAGATGAAATTTCGAGGGAAAACAATAAGATACTGTATGGTGGAAACAACAAGCTGATTGATCTAAGGTAAAAATATGATAGGGTAGAGTCAAGGGTATGGTAGTGTATGATCTGGTATGACAGTATGGTATCAAATAATGTGAGGAGACTTCGGCTTCTACAAATGAAATGAAAGTTGGAGATTCGAGAAAGAAAATGAACGCTTCATGTGGGAAATCCCAATTTTTGCATAACCAACACGATACCTAGCAAAAGTCCAACTTGACAGGATTTTCTCACAGCCCAAAAGCGAGGCCGCCTGGAACCACTATGACCATTTTTAAGAAAAATGGAACTTTGAAGTGTTGGTTATCGGTGTCTCCGAACAATTGCACACATTTCAAATCAGTACCAATACCGTAGCAAAAGGATTATCCAAATAGGTGTCCAGGAACAATAAAGAAATCGATCCAAAATCGATGGGATGGGAGAACCTATCTCTGTTAATCCCACTTTCATACTGTTATCATGAAGCGGCAATGTGAATTATCATTGGAATCGTAAAAGAATAAATCAACCTTCCATAGTTTTACAATCGGAGAGACGCTGGTGGCAGGGTATGCATGTGCAAATCAAAATCCCATCGATCCTCTTGGATTGAGATTTGCAAGGCTTAGTCGGTTGGGTTGGTTTTGAATGTAGGTAAACAAATGTAGTCTGTAGGTAAAAAAAGTGTTCATCATTCCTTCGAAGTTGGTTGGAAAATAGTGGGGGGATTTGCAAGTGATCTCCCTTCCCCACGTTATTTTTCAGTCTCTCACTTGCTTTCAAACTTTTATTGCCAAGAGAGCACTGTACTGTACGTGATTTTTAGATCTTTTCGATAACAAGACATGGAGATAATATTGAAATTAACTAGTTGAACAGCTCAACTTGAGGCACAATTCTACAAATTGTAGATTTGATATGTATTGCATGAAACTTAGGAGACGACGAATGGAATAAAATCATCCCTTCTCATTTTTGGAGCATGTAATTTCTACTTTTGGTCTCCACGCTCAAGACATATACCAATCCTCAGCCCAGTTAGCCCAGTCCAACTATCTAACCAGATAGATGTTGCATATACAAAGTACTACTGGTCAGAGCAGTACTCAGCCCGTATTTACGAAACTGAGGATTATGCGCTTGGCTTCGAAGGAGTAACAAAGCTATTGATGAATGACATACTCCGTACTACTTAATCATGTATTTCGTAAAGTAAAGATCTTGATGTCCAATATATAATAACATGTGCACAGCGAGTCCGATACACCCACTACTTTCTTGTCCAATAAAATACGCAACGGAAAAGTCAACAGAACAGCATATAATTCACTAGCTATACTGATCAATGCAATAAGGTGTTTTGGGCATTCAAAAAATCAATTAGGAGCTAAGTGGGAAAGGGAGTGAATGCAACAATATAACCAAAATCCAATTGAAATCCCAAACCCTAAACAGTAATTCGCAAACACTGAATCAAACCCATACACATCAAATTCGGAAACCAAAAACAATTTAACTCCAATCTCCAAACTCGCTCAACCCAAGTTTCATGCCTCTACAACCTCCAATATCCTCCTTAAACCCAGCCCTCTCCAACCTCCAACCTCATCCTAACCTCCAACCCTCAACCCACAATCCACAATTCACGGGAAAAGTTAAATGCACATCGCAAAAACGATCGCACGCTACTGGTTGCCTTATTTCCGCCGACTACTCTCGCCTGCTTCCAGATCTCCTTGACCTTCCCCATTTTCGCTGCCGATTTTCTGGAGGCTGTTCGACCCATGCGTCCATTGGTTCCTGATATTGCTGTCTCCGTTGGCGTCGATGCATTTCCGCATTCTGCTTCTTAACCCACAGTTCATTGGTTACACTGATTTTCGCTTCATCGATTATCGTCTTCAAGGACTGGGCGTAAGAATCAACCGCCTCTTTTGCACGTTTCATCCCATCCTCGATAGATTCAGGATCTTGATCTGCAATGTCATAAAGCTTTTCGAATGAGAGGAGGCCATTTGCTCTCGACGAAAGGATCGATCAATGACCTCGATATTTCTAAAAGCGTTGTTGAATTTCTCATTCCCCCAAGGGTGTGCCTTTCGTATCTTTATGAAAAGCTCCGGGACCCCACGAGTTAAATTTCGTCCTGGTATTCCTTCTGCTCTGGGTGTATCTTTTGGTTCAAAAATCTGTGCAGCCCTTGGAATTTCTGCAGGAGGTCTCCTTGGCCATCGAGCCATCCTTGGAGTTCCTGCGGAAGTTTCTGGAGTCGATCCCGCAACAGTTCCCGGAGAATTGCCTGTAGAAAGACTTTTCGTATTACGAAAGATAGCCATAACGAGAAGTCGGAATTGGATTGTACGACTGAGAAGTATAACTTAATAACACGAATTTGGATTTATGATGTATTCAGCACTGTGAATCGGTGATTGTGATAAGAAGGGAAAAATGCTGGAAAGAAGAATCAATGGTTGGAAGTCCAACTATTATAACATGAGATTTAGGTAGAAATATGAGGGGGGAACTTACGTTCTCTGCCTGATTCTTCAACCGCTTGCATTTTATGTCAAACAATTCGACAATGTAAATGCTTAGCGCTTAGCTGTAAAAGTACACTCATCACCCACCTGATTGTACGTTATATTTGAGAGAGCGTTGTACTTGAACGTGAGTGATACTTGAAAGGTGAGCCTTGAGGTGGGTATCGAGCTCAACTCTTCCTTTACGCCCCTCTCCCCTCCTTCTCTCCCCTTTACCACCTTCTCAATGGATGAATTCAGTCCGATACTAGTAAGAGATGAAGTCAATCGGATAACAAATTCCTTCGCCTACCTTTTCTTCTTGAAATGCATTATCATATTGACCAGATTATCTACCAACAAGTTCGCGATGAATATAAAGGAGATATATACAGGGCAAGATAATAGGGTAGTACTCTGTAAAGAAACAAGCCGGAGCAACAAAAAAGCAAATAATGATAACACAAATTACCAATGAATCAACAAAAGAAAGGAAAGGTTAGAAGAGAAAGCATTATGTTTTATGTCCGATTCAAAATTCAAATAACAAAAACTAAATCTCTATAACAAGCACCAGTCCAATAGATGTAATCCAAAATTCCAAACTCCCACTTGCAGAACGCTAAATCCCTCAACTAACCCCTTGGATAATAACTCGCAGCTCCACCCCTGTTGCCACTGCTACTCCCCATTCGCGGTATACAATACATGAATGGTTACTAGGAAGCATGGCCCATGGCACCCCGAACTTCTCAGCCTCTATACACGCTTCGATTCTAGTTTAGCAGGGGCCATTCTCGACTCCCCACTTCGCTCACTGGAGTGCCCTCACGAGCTCCAGCTTGCGAGCCCCTAATACTGGAAGTATTACCGCCATAGCCCTGACTACCACTCCCTCTGTGACTACCATCCCCTCTGTGGTCATCGGCCGTGCTCCGACGCTGACGATACCCACCTGACTGATGGCTCTCAGGACGGTGCGATTTCCTTGTAAACTTGCTAAAGCTAAACCGCCTCGTCCCCTCCCCATTAATTTCCCTTTTCTCTTCGTCTCTTCGCTGTTTCGTTGCTGCCTTCTCATTTGCTGCCGAGTCTTTCCGGTCCCTAGCACTTTGTTTCTTGCCAGAACGATCTAAATCCCTCTTTATTCGCGGTCCCAACCCATCCTCCACTTTCTCTGCCCGCCGTGCTGGTTCATCATTGAAATATTGTACATGTAGCCTAATGATTTTCTTCAAACATGTGTTTAGATCATCTAGCTGGTTTTCCATCCTTTTCAGAACAGCTTCGGGTCCGGCCTCGCCTTTCTCAATCTGCTGAGAAGTAAGGTGCTCTCTGCGTTTGATATTCTGCACAGGATTGAGAAGGGCTTCGTATGTATATTGTCCACCAAAATTAAAAGGTTCTAGAATCGTGCTAAGTTCGTTCCAAACCATGGACTCTTGATGGTTGTTTCGCAGGTCTATAAAAAACTTCGGAATCATATTATCGGCATAATGTGAATTGTTTCCATATCGTCCAGATTCATTGGAAGAGTGTGTTATCTTCCGAAGTTCTCGTGCAGTGGCTGTTGGCAAAAGGATTGGAGTTGGTGCTGCCAGTCTTCGTCCGGTAATTCTATTCCATGGTGCAGTTGGATGAGCCACAGTTTTATTCCAGATCGGGGCTATTATTCGAGGTCGATTATTGAGATGTCCGAATCTTCCTCGATTATCTAGGATTTCCTGATAGCTTTGTTTGTTTTCTTCCACTCGTTCTTCCCGTATGGTCTTTGCTTGTCGGCGGTTTATAGCCTGTGCCCGCCGTCGTTGTAATTCTTCTTCGTTTGGTAGCGCAACCCCGCCTGAAAGACTCATGATGAGAAATTTAAGTGATTTTTCTGGTTGATAAAGATGAATGTGATACAAATAATATTTGTATTACACACCAGTACTGTAAATTGAAGAGTGATCTGAGGTTAAGGAAGATTGCTCTGTATCAGCAACAAGAGTGGAATATTCAAAAGTTTGATCGTTATATGAGACTTGAGTAAATCTACATCTTATTGATGATAATTAAAAGCCGGTAGTTTTGCTTTACAACCCCCAATATGTTATCTATACGATTTATCTCCCAAGACAAAATCATGGCGAAGTCCTAAAGCCCCAATGCGCCAACCTTTTTACCGCTCGCCTCCCTTGGACATATCATGATCTTATTAGAACTACCAATCTATCAAGACTGAAGGATTCGTAGGGCGCGAGTACTGAATTAAAGCCAAAATCGTGAGGTTAATGGTGGAAAATTGCGGGTGGTGTAGAGGATTCGAGGTATATGTTGGAATTCATCTTCATATTTTGTTTCGGAATTTGTAGTTGTGAAGCTGGTTCACTAGCCACGCGCTGGAAGATATAGTAAGATTACATCTGGAAAAAGACAAATGCAAGTTCGTTTCACGTTCGTTGAATTGTAGGGCTGAGTTAAGCTACAAACTATCAATGAGATAGATGAAAACTACCAACAGGGTTTATGATTTAGAAAAGTGCGGGGACGTACCCGTTAGGTACCTTCAGTAGATATGAGATTTATTCCTTGTCTTGTAAAAAGTAAATGATCGCTATTACTCGTACTAGGTAGAACTCTTCTCATTAGATTAATCGCCTTCATCAAATTATTTAGGTATTCTGCAATCTCAAATTCATCTTCCAATTCAAAATCTTATCCTGTTGGCGGGCACATTACATTTTCTTACTCCTTCGGAATGACCGACAAGGTTAACGCCCACCATCGAATGTCAATTTAGTACAGTGGTTATAATTCAACGTAAATCTATTCAAGGATACACCAACCTATTCATTTCTAAAATCAATTAAACTTATCCAACAAAGAGTCTACTTTTGTAGACGCTGAAGCTTTTCCATTCCTTTCGGAATCCCCGATAAGGTTAACCATTAATAGTACGGCGGTTACAATCCAACATAAGATTAAATACCGCGGCTAAGTATGAGCTGTGCAGTTTATTATGATGCCATAATTAGAATCAAATGTCATCTCTTACCTATCCATCTGATCGGATTGAGGATTGCATGGCCGATTGATGTTTAAACTACACCTCGAGGATTCTTCCACTTGACTGTCGGCATAACCGAGCGCAAGCAAGTATAGCGTGAGCCAATTATTGCTGATTTTGCATCCTATAGAACTTTGATTTGTTCCTTATGATTCCTTCACATTGCCGGTTCTGGCGGTTATGTTGGGATACAATCGAAGTTGACATTCTATGTAAGTTTGATTTGCCTATTTTTTTCCCTCCTTCCCCCGTATGGGGCGGTTATGGTTGGGATACAATCAAATGACAGAATTTACAATTATGTGTGTAGAAGTTCGATTGGTCTACTTACGACTTCTTTGGCGGTTTATGGCGGTTACTAGTATGAGTGGGATACATCCATATGGCTGAGTTTATAATCCTGCGAACATTAGATTTGTTCCTCATGATCTCTTCAGATTACTATTTCTGGCGGTTATAGATGGGCTGTACGAATGACGCGGTCTTCGTAATCGATTGTGTTGGTTGAGTAATCGGGTGATATCGTAGGTTGGTTGGTTGCGAATTTCGATTCTGATTTCGGATTCTTGGCTTTCCCCGTTTTCCAATTGCCAAATCCTCAATTCTATTACTTGGTTTTCATTCAGAAGCAAGAACATTATTCCACTTACTCATGTCCTACCTTCTTCAATTCTAATCATTGTTGCAAGTGTTGTATTAGAATTGTCTTTCCTTCGACGACGGATGCTCAAGATCTCGAGAACGAACTTGCAGATTACCTAGGTATGTACCCATTCAACCAAAGTCTCTTCCCTAAACCATCAAGCTCTACACTCAAATCAATGTCTCCACCTCGGCCATAGCATGCTCAGATAAGTAGCTAACTACCCATGAATCCCGATAGATATCTCGACCACAACCTCGGTCATCAACCACGCTTCTACTTTTCACAACGCCATTCAAAAGCGATGATATCCGTACCCTACATCGCTCACAATCGAAAGAGGTTTTATACGAAGAAATGGGCGGATTCATTATACTGGAGAGGGGAACAGGAGATCTCGTCTGAGAAACTACCATGTTAACCGTTGCGAACATTGTAAATGCCTGGGTTACCAATGGAGTCCAACCTGGCAAACGGCTGATTTGTGTAAAAAGGTATGAAGGTGTATCGATATTGAGTGAGGAGACAGGGACAGAATAATGATCATGTAATGTATGTTTGGAATGAAGAATATGCATCGCGTAATGATTTTTGAGTTACTTCAAGTGCCCCTACTGTAGTTCTATGATGTCTTCATGTTTGATACTGTGTTACCATCCACCCCAAGACCCGCACCGTCGTACCTTGCGTATCCATAGTTAGGGATGGCACTTCTAGGCGAGATAAGGGCCCGAACAACACCCTGAGCCGTTGAGCGCCAATACCATTTCCTCCAAGTAATCCAATCCCATCACCATCATCAGATGTTCTTTTCATGATTTTATAAATAGATCTCAGAGATGATCAGCGTAGATTCATTCGGCAAATCTGACTGGAGGATTGCAGCATGTGCCGGGATTAACCCAGACTCAAGCGCGTGCTTGCAAGAACTTCGGCATCCATGATGTTGGTTGGCACTGCGACGAAACATTCCTACTGCAGATCGATATAGCTATTAATGATCTTATTTGCCATTGCATACAGTTCGTACAGCCTACTGAACCCGTTTTCAAAGGCTTAGAGCCTTGGCCATGTCGATTGAGTGTCGACAGGATCGATAGCTCGTTCCATTGGGCCTTGTGAGCCAAGTCTACGTCACCTATATGCGGCTCACCAGAACATGTATTCGCGATTGTGTTGCTCTTATAACATTATTTTTAGAATTTTGAGGCGCAGTGCCAACAATTTCGATCAGTCGGGGTTGCAACCATTGCGGGTGCGTGAAGTATAAGTACTGGGTACGAACGTGAATTCCAAACACGCATATTCATCCAAAAGCACTTTTCCTCATTCTTTAGAATCCCCAAGGCTGATATCGTATTCTTATTCTCAATCAAAAATACTTGCGAAAATACCCATCATGCATTTTCCTACGAAACCCCACGCAGCACCCACATCCCAACAATCAAAACCCAAATTTTGTGAATTCTGTAACAACGGGCAGAGAACATTCATCGCTCCACTTTACTTCGAGTTTTCCAGACAACGACCACTGAGTGAATGTGCATGTGGCGGCGGCTTTAAAACAACCATCACGCCGTTGAATTCTTCCACGCCCAGTATACTACAACGGCTTTCAACCTCGGCATCAACTCCATCACATCCATCCTCCAGGACCAACTCCATCCAGTCGACTTCAAAAAGTCAATCCCGTACTAGTTCGCCTGCTCCAACACACTCTCACGGCACTTTCTCTAAACAGCAACGTGAATGTCAGTCAAAAATCGAATCGGCGGAGCGAAAACTAAACGAGTTAGTAACAGAGGTTCAAGGCTTAGAAACAGACTACGCCCAATATCAGAAATGGCTAGCCCCAAGTCTCATCGGGGACGCCAGGACATGGGTTGTTTCACTGGAAGATGAGATGGCAAAGGAAATGGCAGAGTATTTCAATGGTGAAGAAGGGACGAAGCATCCACCATTGAAGCCGGATGTCTATGCTGATCGCTGAAGAAGAAATTTCTCAAAGTAGAAGAGGTTCGGCGGAAAATTTTCGACGCGGAAATGCATATGCTTACTTTGAGAGGTCAAATTCGAGTGAAACGAGAGCCTTTGATAGAGAAGAAAAAGCAGTTGGAAGTGCTTCACTGTCAGAGAGATCATCTCAGGCAGCAACAAGTCTCTGGTGTTGAAAAGAGGGTCTCTGGAAAATCTTCTGAGAAAGGGTGTGCAACTAAGAGAGGAGCAAGTCACGGCTCATGAGCCGACTGCGGTCAAGCCTACAAGAGTTCTGCGGTGTCTGATGATAAGTTATTTCTGGGGTTCATTTGATATTGGGCGAGTGATGTGGGTTAGGGGGAGTGGGATGGACGGGGATGGATTAAATGGGCTGGAATGGGATGGAGTTGGTGTTAAATCTTATGATAAGCACCTCCAAATTATATCTCAAATGTTTAATAGTTGGAGCGAGTTGGAGTTGGAGCTGGACTGATGTTATTCAATTCCCCCGTGGCGT
This sequence comes from Rutstroemia sydowiana, assembly GCA_000812895.1. Lineage (NCBI taxonomy): Eukaryota > Fungi > Ascomycota > Leotiomycetes > Helotiales > Rutstroemiaceae > Rutstroemia > Rutstroemia sydowiana. The sequence goes on from JWJB01010392.1 coordinate 12,538, forward strand.
TTTGGAGCAAAGTCATTTATCTGTCTACGAGTAAAGTCATTTATCTGTCTACGAGTAACAAACCAATCAAACTCAACTTGGCTTTCATCCTGGAATCTCACATCCAATTACAATCCCATTATGCTTCACCATGTCGAGTACTGTACTAGTCACCCGGGAATTGCCATCGCGCACCCGGACCCCGTGTATTTTGACCACTACTGAGTGTATCCAATAACTTAACATCAAGAGTAAAGATATCATTATGGAACCGAAATTGAAAAGGGTTCACTGGTCAGTTCTATCGCAAATTCCGAGATCTGTTATGCAAGCTTCGCTCTTCTCTCTCATTCTGATAGATAATTCGCGGGTGATACCTAGATTTAATACCTGTAATTGTACAACTACTACCTTGAGATTGCTTGGAGGAATAGTCGCGCCCTTTTAAGGTACTCTGATTTCAGCTTGACCGGTCACAAATGGTTACCATCTTGCCTATGAATGACATCACAGTCAACAGTCGGTTGATAGTTCTGCAATACCGGCAAATACTCATTCATCCTGCCGAAGTTTGGCAAAGACTGCACGGGAGTGGTAGGCTGACCGCTCAACGTAATTTGCAAGATGTGATTTGATTTTGATGATGCTCGGAGATAGTTTGTTGGATAAAAATACCGAGCTTTTAGTGGACTTTGATGCTCGAGAGGTCGTTGGGATCATGCTGATAGACGTGTATGTTGAGTTACTAGTATCCCTTGCGCATGTTTCTCGTCGTGCTCGCGGTGTCCTCACTGTTGATGACAAAATGGCGTCGAAGGCTGCTTTGTTGTTGATGATCAAGTATTTAATGAGCGGATGCATTAAAGGTGAATGGGTTTTGAGGGAAGTGGAACACCACAGTACTGTACAACCACTAGCGACTATAGTTGTGATTGACTCAATGATTTTCCGTTTTCATCTCACATTGATGCTTTAATCTTAGCATCTTTTAGCATGACAACCACCCCGAAATACAGCAACATTTATATTCTAAAACTACAGCGATCAGTTATCACCTTCCTAACTAAGCAACAGCAAATACAGCAATACTTCGCAGACCAATAACAATCACAACATCCATTTACACGTGCGTTGTGTCTACTATCCATACTGAAAGTTTAGAAGAAGCAGAATTTCTCTCTATTACTTCCCCCCGAGACCACAGCCAGCCAGTGATAACCCATGCAGTTGCTTATTGTTATACTCTGATAGTACTGAGTCTTTTTGATTGTAAGATTTATACCGCATGTTCCAATACCAATCTTGATACTTCATGCGGGGACATTGAATCCTAAGTTCAAGTTCTTACTATATCATCGAACTCAGCTTTACCCATTCCCGCCCTTCCCTCTCTGCCGTATCTTTCAAAAAGGCACTTTCCTAGATAAATTCACAACACCACCAGAGAAACATATGAGAAATCCCACAAGTACGAGCTGAAAACTAGTACATCCCTCCCTTCCTCTCAACTTCTAAACTTCTCCGCACAGCACTCCACAATATATTCCAGATCCATACCCCTCCAATCCCACATCCAGGTATAAATACCCCCTCCCTCACCAGAACCTTCCTCTGAACCACACAACTCTCATACACCAGGGTGATGACTAACGATGGATAATGGAATAAGAGGTCGCTGATAGTAGACGTAGAAATATACATCTAGATATTTGAGTAATAATTTGTGGGTTTATCATACCGGTAACTGAACATGCGGGCACAAACTTAAATTGAGTGTAGAACGCAGCCGGAGGTTCTTAAACCCGCTGCCATAATTCGAAGGTGCTTACAGTGGTAAATGTAGAAGTCAGTTACTGGGTGATTGATAGTGATAAGTATGTATGTATACGATGTTTTGCTGCTGTATGTAGTCGTTGATTTCGAGAGTGAGCACTGAGTGCTGATGATAAAAACATGGATGAAGAAAATGGCAGTGAAACAGGATCAAAACCAATAATAAAACTATTCGGCGACGAATGCCATGCCGATTGATCGAATTCCGCACTCGAAATAAGTATCTTCAAATCGATTCTTCACCTCACCCACACTCTGCCTCAACTCTCTTAAAATCTTCCCACCATTTTCCTCCATGCTTCTAGAAAAAAGCATACATATTCTTCCTACCTTTTACACTCCTTGCCACAGTACAACATCCACCATAGAATAAACATATCACACCACATCTCAAACCCATATACGGAAGCAGCAAACCCCCGTTAACGATTCAAAAAGACCTATTTAACTAACCATTCACCAAGTACTTACTCATCCCATTCATCCCACCCAGTAAATCCCCACCTCTCCTCTCCTAAAGCACTCAATTTCAGACCCCCCTCCTTGAAGAAATTGCGGGGTACATATGCATTGCACAATGCATAAACAAACCAAACCAAACCAAATACATGCTTTATCTGCATACATATCGAATTGCATTACATGCGTGGCATTATGATAAAGAAAGTTATGGATATCGAATCCATATCGTATACTTATTCCACTCGGTACTGGTCCAATCTCTAACTTCCATCTCGCAAAATAGTTGCCTCTTACCTCTCATCCGCAGCACAAACGATGCAGCAGGTCAGTGACGAGGGCCAAGCTGAGTATATATTCAAACGAAGTATACTGTATATAAATGAAGCGATGTTGAGCAAGTTAGAGTATAAGTAAAAGTAAACTCATGATATGTTCAATCCATACAAACATTTTCACATTCCCAGATGATATCCATACTGTCCTCAGAAATTTCAATATTGTGCGGTAATAGATTGATTTTAACTGATATATTGCTTATAGCACTGAGTACACATCATAGTTTGAGTATCCAGTTCGAGTATCTAAAGCCGGTATATAACTATTTTCAGTCTAGCCTCAACATTTCCATTTCCACATGCACATGCACATCCACCTATCCATCCACCTACCTGCATCTGATTCTAATCCAATTCAAACAAGTTACACTCATGATACCATACCATACCATCCCATCCCCTATTCGCATACCCCATACAAACCAATCTACAAACGCGTTACCTCCCCGTTACCCAGCCATCACCACAGTAAATAAACCCAACGCATCCCAGTTTCAAGATGATAATCATAACTCGCGGTCTGTCTGATACCAACCAGTATCAATACGAGCAAATTCAATATTGACATTGTGGAACTTTATGGTTACCAGAGCGACGAGATAGGGGTGCGGCGACGATATACGGTAAAACAGTAGTCTAATGGAAAATAAATATCCATACCCGTACTGTAGTAGTGTAGGTCCGTACGTACTCCATATTCACGAGGATGATCATCTATCTATCCCATGCGTATCAGCCTACCTACCCAAGTCAAGCTTAATTAGAAATAGAAAGAAAGCTCCCCCAAAAAGGAAAATGACGAATGCGAATAGTCAGCCTAGAGACGTACATACTGTACAGAGGAGGGTGTGCACAGTGCACCTAGTGGAGCTTCTTCCATCATACCCCCCCAAGGAATTAAAAAAAAAGAGAAACAAACAAAAAATAAAAATAGGAGTCGCAAATCCGTTAGAGATAATATGAAGCAGCCAAAGAAAGACTTTATGAAAATAATGTAATGTTATAAAACTGCCCTCCTCATCGATCGATCCATCAAGCGAAATGAGCTGGAACTTGGATCATTTTATATCCATACAGTATCCGCCCGTTTCCCCAGGAACTGGAAATCCGCAGTGGATATTTCTGATTCTCAACTATTTTTTTTTTAGCTTGCCCAATATTCAAATATATCATTGCGTGCGTACAGGTACAAGTAATCCAGCTAACATAAGAGACATTACCCAAGCGTCCTTGTTTCGATAAGCCATGACCTCGTCGAGGATTGAAAATCTTAACAGATAATCATCTCTCTGATACAAATTTCAGGTGTAGCAAGGAGTACGAAACGCATCCATCACATTCAAATTGTTGTAAAAATAAAATAAATTGGAACCAACCAGCTAAACCCAATTATGGGAAACCTCCTTTTATCATCATGCGTGATCATATCGATCCATTGCATAAATTGGAAAAGAAAAAAGAGGCTATTGCAAATATATATTGAAACAACGGAGACGATGAAAAAACCATCACGAACCATTTGTAAAAGTTCCCCATAGAACAAGGTACTGTATATTGGTCTCAACCCCAGACCATGGTAAGGAAGAAAAAAATTCTTCTCTACCACAGCAACGGAAAACCCAGCCCTTGTAACGAAGAAAAAAGAAAAAAATCTCCACTCAAACTTCGAATAAGAAACTTCTTGACGAAGCCCTTCGAGTGGATTCTTTTCTCGGATATTATCAAAAGGCCCTGGCTCCTTTCAGCACCTCAATGAGCTCCTCCTTTCCCGAAAAAAGAAGGAAACCGAACATCCCCACAATCCATTGGAGTATGAGATCTTCGGAACATCTGAACCGGTAATCATTACCGACAAGCTCCGCACATTGTGAAGCCACAAGTTCGCGCTCTCAACTTTTTGTGACTGGACTGGCCAGAATGTGGAGTGGATGTTGATCATTAGCTTTCATTCACTTTAACCTTTTTCTGGAAGGATTTTGGAAATTGGTTAATTTCGCCTCTAGCGGGTGAATTGATTTTGAACAAACCAATGATCCATGCAAGTAAGAAAGGATATGATATCAGTCGACGCAATTTTGACATGAGTTAAAAAGTAGTACATAGTGAATTGTCGGACGGGACTAGACTTGACGATAAGATAAGAACGGGTCCAGATAAGAAAAAAACGAATATACATGAACCAGTCCAAGCAAATACGTTAGAAAATCCGAATCACGAACCTTCTTTCGTAACATTTTGAAGGAAGAAGCCAAGAACGCTGCGCGGGGCAATGGTGGGATGAAGCAGTGGGTCATAAGCCTATTTGCGGGCGCCGTTCGCTACACATTTCCCTTCTTCTTTATGGGCTATCGGAGTCACCGTTTCACGTAAGACAGGCGCGAGAAATTATTTCCGATACATAATAGACCACACGAATGGGCAGTGATGTAATTTGATGTAATTGATCTGTTAAATCGTAAAAGAATGGTAAGAAATTGTACCTGCAGATACTTTGGATTTTGACTTGCATATGGAATGCGGGTAGATACTATGTACGGAATCCGGATGAACCAGAAGTCATTGTTCCGATTGTTCTTTGAAGTCTTGGAGAATTCCAGTAGATTGTTTAATGGCATCATTTGTGATTGGTATGTACCTATATGGAGGTTGTAAAAATATACTTTCCGGACGGATCAATCCGATGAAGGGGTCTCAAGTCCGCTGACCACGCCCACGCCATAGGAGAAGCTTTTAAAGGGACTGTCTGATCCTTCAAGCCATCCTTTAGGCCGTTTAAAAGAAGACCATTTTAATCTGGTCATTTGTACATGAATCATACATGAATCGTAACTCTACCGATACCACGGTCGAGATATAGTATTCATGGTATATATCGACGGTATCAAATAAATTGATAAAATTGCTCGTCTGCAAAGTAGATCAAACCGGAAGCTTCATAAATTGAAAAGCCGTTTGATAAAGTGTGGAATGATATCAATTCTTAAGATGATGCTAAAAATGGATATTCGATTGCGCGACTCAGATGACCAGATCTTGATTGATCAACGATTACTAAGAGAATTCCAGTGGTGAAACACCCCAATTAAGGCAATTAGGGAGATCATACCTCTAAAAAAGACCCCTCCTAAGCTTTAAACCAGCCACCTCTTTTTTCTTTTTGGGTAGACATTGTAAGCAAACATCTAAAAGAGACAGTAGGATTTATTTGATTTATTTCCCGGTTGCTTTGACGTTGCGGGGTTGAGCTTTCTGTTCCCAGCTGGGGAGGTAATCCGAAGCTTTAACCAGCCCAGATAAGCTCGGGGTAAGGAAAAACAGGCGTTCGAAACGAAAGACGGCTCAGTAAAAGGTCAAGAGGAGGGTTATTAGCTGATTGATTGGTTCTTTGATATATTTGTCTGTGTGCCCATCAGCTTGCATTGCATATATGCATATGCATGGCAGATAAGTTTATCATCATGACCAATATTCGCCGCAAATGGGTTAAGGTGGAGAAACATAGCAACCGTTTGTTTACATGATAAGGAAATAATGAATCCATCGCGACTTGTTGATAAGGTTGTTGTCGCACGATGAACATATAAACAAGATCTCTGCCGCATTTGATGATTTGGAATCTCGATAGTACCATATTATCCGGATAAGGTAATCTTTACGACACAAACAAGGCTCAGATCGTATTTAGGGAAGAAGAATTTGGCGCGGGGTAAAGGAATGGAAAATTGATTCAAAGCTCAAGCTTCTCTCATCCCTCTTTTTTGTCTTAATTTTAGAGGAGCCAAAAAAGAATGGAGTGGGAGTGGGAATATCATATTAAGCGAAAGAAAAGCTCGTGATCTCGTACCATTTTGGTGTGAAAAGTGGATCCACAAGAAAATAAAATAAAAAGTGGTGTTTATTTAGTTTATTTACTTTGAAAAATTGACACGTCTCCTTCCCCTCTTTCTTTGTTCCCTCCGCTTCACGCGATAGATTGGAAAGTTGGAAAACCCATAAAAAGATGCGGGAAATCACGGAATACTGAAGAGGGGGTCATATGTAGAAAAGCGGTAACTTGCATGAGAAAACGACCCAAAACCCACTTGTTGTATTCCATCCGATATCGCGTATACGTCGTATGTAGTAGTTTTGCCGGCATTGGAAATAATGAATCAATACGTATTTACGGGACGGTACAATTCTATCATTCGTACCCGTCACTTCCTACATACCACTAATGTAAGCGCTGTAGCAAGGCTCCGCCGTTGGCTGACATGTCAGACGTTCAGAATACATTATTGGTTTATTGTAGTTATTGTGTGAGGGGAAGTGGATGCTAATTGCTTTGGAAGCTTTCTCAGCTTCTTTTTATCCTTGTTCGATACTCTATTTGTTTGTTTTCCAATTGTTCTGGAGATCAATAGCAAAGTTGTTGATAAAAGCTACTGTATGTACTTGGTTTTGGGGTAGTGTAAATCCTTACCACTCCTGAAAACTCTGCAAACTCGTACGAGATAGAGAAAACAAAGCCAACGCATTCGCTGTCACTTCATTCTGATCGGGGATACCCTCAGAGAACAACCTATATTAGAAGCCATATAAGAAGGCTTCGAGAAATTCGATTCGGATGATTTACTAGTTCATGAGAATGATGTCAATTCTTTGGATAGAGCATCGAAATCTGAAGACATGATCGAATGTAACCTTGGGTAGAAATCTTGATTCCTTGGATCCCATCTTCGGACTCGAATTTTGATTTTCCAGGATGGAGATGAAGATCGACAGGGGAGCCAGCTCGTGTAGCGAAATCGCGATTGGTTTACTCAACAGTATTTATTCATAAAGGATTGAAATTGGTCGTGGATATAGAAAGTTCAAACAAACCAAGCAAACTCGACAAGGCTTTGATAGGGTAAGTGAAAATGGCTTTAAAAGTTAAAAGATCCAGAACCTGTCTCGGATGATTTAAGTGTGAATTCTCATACGGTGTGAGTGGTGGGAGATTGAACCAAGGGCTATTGATCTTCCACCCTCGTTTCCTAAACGAAGGTGACCGAGTAGGGTAAGTAGCCTTACAAAAATCATATCATTATGTCCTTTGGTTGCTGCGTAGTGATTGATGATTGACACTTTCGTGTGCTCTATGACCGCTTTTTGGCTCCCCTTCTGTGTTCTGAATAGATGAACCTCAGACCAAACCTAATGGGTGGTGGTTTCAGTGATTGAAGCTAAACGGGACATTAGCAACATGCTGACTGCAGTAGCTTTTGAGGTACGAATTACCCCTGCCAAATGATGATCACCTGGGTAATTAATTGACCGAGGAAATAAAAGTGAGAGAGCCTTGTCAATTCCTAGCTTGGCTAGCCTTGGGAAAAGAGGCTATGACAAGGCTATGAACAAACATGGAGATACAAGCTCCTTCATTGGCCATATAATCGTAATGAGCCGTAGGTTTAGAAATAAATGAATTTCCGATAAAGTACCTATCGCCAATCTATTTCATCAGCCTTGGTGCGGTATAGGTTCCATTTCTATTAGTTCGCAAGTTCCAGAAATTCTCTCGTTGACCTGGACACCCACACCGCTCTCCGTTTCAATGAATTTAAACTCAAATCCTTCCAATATTTATCGGATACGATCTTTAACCCTTCCGGAGAATGAACGACGTTCATTGACACTCAAGAAAGGAAAGATTTATATTCACGGCGGCTAATTGTAGGTCAAATGGGAGAAGACAATCATCTGAATCGTCGTTCAAAAACAATTGAAGAATGACGACAATCTGGTAATATCCAGGAAATGAAGCGGTGGATAAAATTATATGCGTTGTCGAATTTCATAGGTCGAATTGTATGCGACCCTTGGTCTTGAAGGATCTTCTCCGCGCTTATTCATCGAATAAGATTCATTATTCAATATGAAAATTATGGGGAAATAATTATGAACAAGGATAACTATGCATATCAGCTATGAAAATAAATATGTAAGATTATAAGCGCTCGGGAATCATCCGATTCTATTATTGGTGACTCCCGGATCGGAATTGAGTACAATGTAGCTATAAAGATACAAATACGGTAGATTTGAGAATCATTATTTTTCAAACCAGGACGAAGTCTTCCGAAGAAACCCTTGAAAGACTGGTCCAGATTCGGAGTCTTGTACGTATAATTTTGGTCCCTGACACAGAATTTCGGTACGGAGACACTCTAGAAAGAGATCGCGTTGCGATGGATTGAGGGGAAGACGCGGTTTTCAAGGTCTGTATGTAAATATTTACTTTCGAAGCCTTCGCGCCCGGAGCCAATGTTAGCAAAGAAAAGCTAGAATTAGTATGGAACTTTTCGATTGAACCTAACTAAGAAATCAAGGTACGGCTGCATGTAAAATTCAAATAATCTTAGGTAAAGAAAGTCATGATCTCAATGAATTGGTGGTGGTGGTGGTAGTAGTGGATGGAATAATGGGGGAATAAAATCAAATAGGTAAGTTTTTGAACAATCAACGAAGAAGCAAGGAACTAACTCACTCTCAATTAAAGAAAGAAGGGATCACGATGAACCCTAAATGATTCTATGATAACTACGTACATGATATTGAAGATCAATCATACTGGCGACCCTCTCCCTTGATATAGATTATACCAACAAAGGCCGTGAATCACAACTTTGAATGTTACACAGCCTGTAATTCTTCAAGTTCTCCATCAATATCATTGTTTGCCATGTTCATAATTGGCATAATTGGCACACTTATGTATTAATTATCCGAAACAACGGCAAAGTATAATGCTGTGAACCAGTAAGAAGATTAAGAATCCCTTCATAGCCCTAGCTTCCGTCAGTTAATTCATTACTTTTACTGGTTGTCTGTGTGTCATAATTCAAGATGTTATACTTTTATGTACATGGGATGAATTATAGTTGAACAAATCAGAGAAGTTGAATTGAAACTGTAACAGTTGTACAAAATGTAGGATGATATCGTAGCTGGCTTGTTCACAAACCTTGTTCCCTTCTCGTGCTTCAGTAATACAATATTCATTTTTTTTAATCTACAAATACTACTCGTACAACTACACCCATGAGGATCCTCAATGTGCCGCCGACGACAGGTTAGACAGCTGCAAAGCTACTTACCTAGGTACATAACTACCTCCGTACATGCCATGCCGTAACAGCGTATACATATACCTGTAGCTATTCTTTTACAACAACTGCAAATCTTTGAATCCATGTTGACTTTCTATTCTCACTCAGCAACCATTTTCTATTCCTAGGTAAAAATACGTACCTATAACCAATACAAGTTCATCACCCCACTACATCGCCGTAACCTCGCAGAGTCGCAGCAAGTATCAATCCAATCAATTAATCATAGACAGGTTTTTTTTTGCTGCGAACTAGGTAAGGGTTCTTTGAACTGATGGATCCTTTTAATAAAGCAAGGTACCGAAGAAGCCATGAGGATTTAAGTACAAGGCTAAATAAAATGTGTACGAAGTACGGCTAATCTTACTTATAGTAGTAATACTTTATAGGTAAGTTTCTTCTTAACTTCTGGAATAGTATTAGATGATGAAATAAAAATGATTTTTTTCTCTTAAACTGCAAGCAAAATCCTCGTGTGAAGTACGTATGAGAAACGCAAAAAAAATGAAACAAACTAAATATTAGATATGATTTATAGTTTATATCTATCATTTAGTATTTAGTAGAAAGGGTATTCCCTTTTCTTAGTTTTTAAGGGATTTTTTGCTAAGAAGTAGGGATGAATTGAGTCCATACTGTATATGGAATACAGCTACAGCTACTTCAAGCTACAAATCCACCTTACTTTAATGCCCACAGCTTATTGCTTGCCCACTGCTGCTCACTACCCACCTCACTTAGACCTTTTATAAGATACCAGTATCCATAATTATACCCAGACCATTTTTCTATGGCCCATTAACTCTATGAGTCGTCCATATAGCAACAGAGAAGAAAATGCCTAGCTAATTATTCATATTGGAAGGATTTCAATAACTATCACTAATGAGGTTTATGAATGACCTCTAAATATCAGATGAGGACTAGACCTTGATAAAAGTAACTCTATACATATGGGTCCCCCCACGGGTTATACCTAGTAGTAATCCACCTACGGAGGTAAGTAATCCAAGTAATAAGTTTATTAATGAGAATAAAAGTAAGGTTCAGTAGGGAAAAAATCATTTAAATAATAGTAAAATTCAATTCCAGGATCAAAAAAGAAAATATATGGTGCCGTTGGTTGCGTTGCTTGCTGGTGGTTGTAAGAAAGGTATCTCCCTGACAACACCGGAGCGACAAGAACCATCTTTCAGGGAATAAGATGATAAAATTGTAAAAGAAAAAGAGAAAAAGAGAAAATGAACTCCACTGTCGATATCAATTGACACGATTAAACCCCGAAAAGAAATTTCTTGTTTGCTTGGATATACCCTATCCATTCTCTGATTCTTTTATCTTCAATCCATATTCCACTTTCTTGGTCTTCCTCTTTTTTTTTTCTTGCTACTTGCTTTTTACTAACTTTCAGACGACTACTTCAACTCAATACCTTCCCCTCCGTCGGCAAACCCATTCCTCTTCCCACCTCCTCTCTCTCCCCCTCCTCATCCTCATCCTTCGCCATCATATCTACACTCTCATTATCACTCCTGCTTTCTTCGTTTTCCTCAGGAATCTTTCGCGCATCATCTTTAGGAGAAACTTTACCAGTGGCAGGCTTTTTAGACGGTGATTGGGGCATTGTTTAGGAT
>JWJB01010393.1:0-15491 GCA_000812895.1 Rutstroemia sydowiana
TCCAGGCGTTTTGCGGAAATAATCAACTATCAAGAATTTAGTTACGTCACTTGGGATAATATTGATCTTTCTTACCCTGGATCAGTGGAAACTCAGGGATAAGCCCATTAAATGTAGACATGCCGATGCTGATGTTAAGTTTATAACAGTCTATAACATCAAGAAAACAATCACTAAGCCGTGAGGCTCAAGGATGAGACGAAGTGCAGTGAGCCAAGGAAAACTACAATTTAGTATATGTTTATCAAAATTTGTCGAAGTTAGAAAAATCAATAATCATATCCGTAAACAGAGAGAAAATGGATGAAAAAGAATTTGAAAGATGAAAGATGAAAGATCAAAGGTCAAATATTCAACTTTAACTTTAAGTTCACAGGAACAAGGTTACGCGGTAGGATTGACGCGCTAGGAACAGGTTTTCACGTGATCCGTGTAGAACTACCACTACCACGGCCCTCCACCATCCATAAGAAGTTTGTCTTTTTCGTAGAACTATTCTATTATGAGTTTGAATGTTCATTATTCAAATCCAGAGAATGAATATAATTCTCAAATTCGGTTTTTGTTTTTTACTTAACAAGAATATACTATTCAACAGTAAGAAACTTATGGGCTCGGCCGACTACCTAGTGGCCTGTCATTTTTTCTCAATTTGGAATTCTCTATGAAAAGAAGTCGAAATTGAACCCTCGAAAGCGCTTTGGTATCACGTATCCGAAGGCATTTCGGGCATCTGACCTAGAAATTAGGATGAATTCGACCTGTAATTGTTTCCAGCAGTTGCTATGATGTAAACGTCAGTATTGCCAGGGGCAGCCGAAAGAAGAATCTATGTCGACCAGAGTGTAGGAAGGTGAGTGAAGTGTAGTTAAGTAAATTGTTAGGGAGCTCGAGGATATTGATATAAGATTATTTGTGTGTAAAGTATATGTCCCAGATTAATCATTCCCAGCATTTGGGGAGTGTATCCTATCGCCTTTATTTCAACGTATGACTGGTCTCTCCCTTTCAGATGACGTTGAGGTGGTAAGATGACACGTTATTGAAGAATACTATATTCCCAGATTTTGTCCGTCGTCTCAATATATATTCTAATTCCACATCTTTGTCTCCGCACCCGCACCTCACCTCCCGCGTTCACCCCCCTCCAAAATTCCACTAACCAATTTCCCAGACCGATCAAATCTCGGCTTCCCACCAAATTTCTCTTCGCCATAGACGCCCCACCCATCCCCAAACAAGGCATCCTCAATAGACTGCCCATTCTTCAATCCCTCCACATTTCCCCCCCCACAAACCTCACTCCACTCCAACCACTCCCCTCTCTCCGTCCATACACCACCCTTTCCACCTCGTAAATCCCACCATCCATCTCCACCATCGGCGGCTGCAGTAGCAGCAATTGGCCCATTTGGACTGCGCATATATTGTCTCAGCAAGGCTCTCCCATGTTCTTGATACCACATTTGCTGCCACCAGTCTTCCAGTAACTCGCTTGTTGCCTTATCTCCATTGAAGTTGAGCGTTGCGGGAACGGATGATCCAGGCACAATTACATTCGTTGTTAGATCAATTTCGTGCCATGTAGTGTTATAAGCATTGGAAAGAGTATCATCAATCTCAGTGAATGGTGGTTCGGGAATCGGAGTACTAATCCTGTTGAGTGTGAAGGGAGAGGCAGTAAGATCTAAGTCGACGGGGACACGAATAGGACTTTTGAAGGCTGAGGCAGCGTGTTTTGATGGAGAGATTATTAGTGACGGGGTGGAGAACTTGATGAATCGTACATCATCAATGGAATTATTCATTGTTTGGAAAATTGAACTAAAATAATCAAGCCCAATACCGAACTCGTAGTTACGGCCAGGAATCGTCGTCTTTTTCTTGATTGTTATATTTTGGATGTCGGATCTAGAATTTTCGCCAAGCCTGGTAGAAAGCCAATGACCCCATCGCAAATGGGATCCCGTAAGATTGTTGTGATTAAGCGTACGCTGGTACTCCTGTTCACCAAATATCTGGGAAAATATGTTCTGGCTATTAGTGATGCCTTTCGTACCCTTTACTAGTTCTGCTGCGCGTTGAAAAATTGGTTTCATGTTAACAACTTGGCCCATCGCCATCTTTGCTCCCATAAAGTGTGGTCTATTATATTTGCCGCCTGGACGTTTGTCGGTATCGAAACCATAGATATCTCCAGGCAATGGAGAAGCAGGCACTGCATAGCAAGCTGGATCTTCCAGAGCATTTGAGCACTCCTTTTGCGCCCCAAATAGTACCCTCTGCGTATACTTAGGAGAAAAGAATGTCTCCGATACCGTATCATCTTCCTGCTTCCAGCGTCCGTATTTTTCGAGCAAAGCAGCGTTAGAATCCCGCATGCCATGGAAGAATCTACTTATTGTGACCTCGGCAGGTAGTTGGAACCAGCAATCTTCTTCAACCATTAGTATCAAATCTTCGTCACGAACTTCCTTTGCATTCAAGAAGTCTAGAGCATGCTGAATAGTTTGCCCTGTACCAGAGTCTCTGTTTCCTCCTTTGTCCGACTCGAAATCGATAAGTGTCGGAGGCGGGTAGTTGAGAATAGCTGCTGATAGAAGCGTTTTACATAAATTTACCGTCCGTTTTCGTGCCGGTATCAGCAGGTGAAATGTTGGCCTTGTTTTATCTGTAGTATTATCATCGCTCTGATTCACATCGTCATCCCATCTGCCAGCATCGACAAATCGATATGGCGCGAAAGTTTCGGATATACTGCCCGGGACATATGTGCTAAAATATGAAGCTGTTCTTTGAATATCATCCTAAGTCTAAGTCAATCCGGGGTATCGAAACAACGATATAGGTTCAGCAATCACATTAGATGTACTCACTGTATGTCCGAAGAGGTAAAATACGGTAGTACAAACCCCCAAAAACACAATTATCATAATATTGCGAAAGCCTCCAGGCCTTCGAAACACTCGCAACATATGTATGATTTGGTCCTTCACTGTCAAGCTTCTCGGCCTATGGGGTGTTAGGATCCCACCAGGATGTTCTTGGTAGGTCATTATCAGGATGATATATATACGGCACTGATATATCTAAATGATAGCTATATCATCAAAGTTCTTATCTCTTTGGAAGAGATTTAATAGACTAACAAGCATGCTATCCTGCACTAAACAAAAGCAATATGGAATGAAGATGACATCAAGCTAGGATATTTCAAAGACGCACTAGATAAGAGCATTCTCACTTCACTAATCATGTGAAAAAAAAGAGGAAAGCTATCTAAGTAGACCGACGAATCAACAGGGTTAATTGATTGTTGGACCTTCGCCGCAAATAGACCGAGTTTGGCGAAACTCAGTACTATAATCACTAACAAAGGTTAAGAATCGAAAACAAGTGACGCCATGTCATAAAGTAGGTTTGAACGGTTATGAACCACCTCGTAGTCGTTGTAATTGATTGATGAAACCATACCCGCTTAGTGTTTTATTTTCGCCAGTACTGCAGACGGCATTTGCTTGATCATGTAGACTTTCCACTTCCCGGCTCAGCTGACCATCTTGTTCAGCTTCTTTTAATAATTCTCGATGCCTATCTTCAACCATTTTTGCTAAATTTTCGACAAATTTGCTTCTTGCTCGTTCTTCCGCTGTGCCTTTCCACACAAGAGCCAGCTCCTTTAATTCTTCCACTCTTATCGCCGCCGCTTCAATCCCGTCGATTGGATTGTTTCCGATCAGCATATCAGCTATCTCGTCCCGTAATTGCTTGGAAACTTGCTGGCCTTTCTCCTCTGTACTGTGTACTTCTGACCCCGGTTCGGGGGCAGATACTGAGAGAAACGAGGATGTAACCGATACCTCTGAGGGTGGAAATGTCCACGCCATTGCATCTCCGAATGTTTTTATCACGGTATCAAGTCGCGAGCGGACGAGTGTGAGAGATCGTAGTTCTGTTATATAGGGGGGGTCGATCACCATTGGAGGGCTTGGATGTTCTGCTATGGGCGTCTTTGGTATCGTCGTGGTAGAAGACCGTGTCCTCTGAATGCTATTCGGCTTCCTGGCAAGATCTCTTTCGAGTCCAGTAGGAACAAATTTTATAATATCATCACGTAGCCCTTCAGTTAATGCCTCTGACAATCCTAACGTCTCCCCCCGCAGAACCTCTACTTCGTATGCTAGCCGGCTTCCACTACGCAATATTTCGTCGGTCAATTGTGTGAGAGTAGTGGTAAGTCTTGTGGTATGGGCGCTGAGATGCGATAGGAGTGTTTGAGTCTGTGTCGACAATTCTGCTAAAGGTACAGCATTCCTTGAATTGTGTGGCGTAGTTGAACTCTGAAGGGCATGTAGGTTTGAATTCAAATAATCTGAAGGATCGAAGTTGGGGTTTAGGAAAGGCTGAAGGACAGGATCTGCAACTTGCGCAGATTTCGATTGGAAATTGGAAGGTTGAGTTGCTACATTTTGCGATATAGTTGACTTCAGTGTTAGATTATCAATCTGTCGTCGATGAGGGCTTGATTGCGAATCCCAAACCATGATGAATTATATGGTAGACCTTCCAGTATCATTAGATTACAAGAAAAAGTGAGGAGATAGACGGTATGAATAATTACTTTAGAGCTTTCAACAATACTCCGTTATATCAATAAGTAGTGAGTGTGGTGTGCGGGTGGGTGTGGGTGTGGGTGTGCCTTGGGTGGCCAGAATGTTATTGATAATTATGGACAAGGTGTCTGTGTCGTCGTTATATCATTTATTGTGGGGTTGTTCAAGTGGGGAATTGGCGGGGTTGGTGTTGGATCGTACAACTAACTGGCTCTGCCTTTCTTTTGCTCAAATTAAATTCAAATTCACTTCAACAAATAGGATTTATAAAATTTATTGGATATTCTATTTTATTTATTAAATAAAATACATACTCCAAGTCAAGAATTGACAAAGTTTATGGGCATAACAGTACCCATCATGATAAATAATTACGGTATGTACCCATCATTATAGAAAATGAGTACCAGGTACCTACACAAATATTTACCAGTACCATAGACAAATTAATAAGTATTGCCGTACAGAAAGAAGTACAGCTTAAAAGTTTTATTCAAAAATAGATTTGATCTATCACTCCACCAACCCACTCTACCCGTATCACGTATCATATCATATCATATCATATCGTACTTTGTTAGCTAGCCCCTCCCCCACTTTACCATTCAAGTCAATACCTAGGTACTACTACCTACTAGTAGGTAGTCAATAAGTTAAGGCAGTGTAGTTAAGTCAATTCTAGAATCATTCGATTTTAACCCAATGAAATACGATATTCAATTCACTTATATTTAAAATGCTAGGTAACCATACCATAAGGCTGACAGGTTATGATACTTATGTCAACGACCTCTTCTTAAACCTCCAACCCTCCAATTTTTGGAATCAACAAACAGCAAAATCATAATCCCAAAACTAATCATTCAGATTATTGTGATATTCATCATTCATTCACAATAATAAACTCAAAGGTTGTACCTATTTCGTCTTCAAGAAAGATAATACCTACTTTCATGCAATATTTGTTTCCAGATATATTTGAGGCTGGCTGCCTTGTTGCGGGCAAAATCTGGAATCATCAAGAACCAAGGCCAACTTTAACCACTCATTAATTCAACACATAAAGATCCATACTTTAGGATTCTTATTTTGATTCATTCATACCTTCCTGTCTCGCCATTTCTAAAACCCAATTCGAAAATCCGACATCAACCTCACTCCACAATGACTCGCAAGGCTTTCCTTGCAGATGTGGTAATAGCTTCACAACAAAATATCTCTAACGTCAATTCTGTTACTCGAGGCGCGGATGATGGCGATGTTAACTTTACCTTTCTTCATGATCATATCAAGCCTATAGAGATTGGGCTTTTGGCACTGGGTATGTTCGCACATGTTTATCTGTTTGATTCTTGTACTTTCAAATTTACCTTACAAACATTTTGTCGTTCTGTGAGAAGGACATGTGATATCACAGCTCATACTTATCTTACTAGATGTCTCCGCATATCCAACTGGCAATACATACATGATTTTCACGCGATCCGATGGAGCACCAAAGGCCGTTACCGATGCACTGAGTCAATTGGAGCCTTCCTCGGCCGGTTTACGTCTTTCGGATTTGATCGGCAATATCTCACAAAAGTTACGAAAAGCTCTCGCTACAGGCTCCAGAGAGGATCCGTTCAATATTGACGATGAAGACGCTGAAATGCAGAGTGGTGACGAAAGTGACGACGAGGAAGAATTTGACGGTGACGAAGATGGTTTCTCGGACGATGACGAAGATTTCCTCGACGAACGAATGAACTATACTAGTGATAAAGCTATTGCTTCATCGCATACCAGACTCAGTCCCACGGCTACTGCAGAGCTCAACCGTCGGATTAAGGAAGACGTTCGTGCCGTCAAGAGGGCAGGATTCAAAATTGGTATTGTAAGTGGTATGGATGCAGATTCACAAAGTAGCATTCTCAGTATCTCCATCTTGGCCGCAAGACTAGGTTTGTCTGAGGAAGCGATGCAAGCTTGGGACATTGAACCACAACAATACATAGTACTACTCATTCGCTACTCTGATGGATACAAGACATTTGACACTATTATTGCTGAGGCTGCAAAGAGTGGCGGGATTCATTTCCGAATCGGTGTCAGTAACAATTACAAGCCTTCAAATGCAGCAGCGTTTTCGGCTTTCTCTGATGTGAACAAGTCTGGGGCAAATCAAGATTCTGCAAATTCTACAGCACAGACGCCTCAAGGTGCTTCAGGGTTTTCCAATATATTCATTAGCAGCTCCTTGAATGACTTCATAAACACCAAAATGATCTCAATGTTGAAGATTCGAAATGCTACCTCGTTGGGTTGGGAAGCCGCGAAGAAATATTTTGACCGAAGACAAGGTCGCCCCTTGGCACAAAATGCGGACATGCTCTCTGATCAGTTGATGGATGTCATACCTGACAATCGCAGCAAACTTTCGGAGATCTTAAATGCCGATCATCTTCTCGATCACAACACTGGCAACCTATCCTTTCCTTTACTCGCTGCACAGTTTGCATCGATGTACTTGGTCCGATGCACGGAATTCTGCCTGGTTTGCCACGACAGAATTGAAGGGGAATTTGAAGCATTGAAACCTTATGTCTGCAGTAAACCACTCTGCTTGTATCAATACATGGCATTGGGGTTCGGGCCAAGCGTTGAGCATGAAATACAAACTCAACCGTATTGCGTAGATCTCCTTCTGAATTTGTGTTACACCAGTGCCTATGTAAGTCTATTTAATCTCTTCCAAGAAGCCATACTTATTGAAAATAGGGCAATCGGATTCGCGAGTATCCCACTGGCATGAGTCTTTCTGTTCCCAGTAGTATGTATACCCCGCTTCCAACTGTGGCTGTCACTGCGTGGGGTCCTGGAGCAGTTCTACCCGACGGGCCGACCACACCATCAGCCAATGTCAACACCTCGGACACTTTCGAAGTGAAATTCGACTCTGGGGCACACGAGATTGTGTTTGATAGTTCTATATCTTATCTTCCTCACAAACCAGTTCACGAGAATGACTGGGTTACCGTTATAGTTAAAAATGGTTAGTTTCTGAAACACTTGTTTACTAGTACACACTAAATGACACGACATTAGATCATAACCGACTATTTCATTACAGAGTGACAGACACATCCCTGTTTCCAACCGTGAAGCTTTCAGATGTAGCAGTCACTCGGTCAGGTGCAACCCAGGTGGGCATGGACTCGGAGTCAGCGTCATTAGGGAATATACGTACCACACCTGCTACAACACCACCGCCATCAACTCTGCAATCAGCTCGGCTTGCCATATACAATCGGAATTTCGACGATATGACCGAGGAAGAGAAGCGTACTACTATAGTTATGCTCCTCGAGACCCTACCTACAATTAAAGAAATGAAAGAATATATGGATTCTCAGAGCAGAACCCAAGAACCAAATCTTCGCATGTGGAAAGATCGTATCTCTCCAGCTGCATTAGGATTGCTTCGATGGGTTATAGCTTCAAACAGGTCCTGCCTTATTCAAGTCGACAGATGTCCAGGCCAAAGTGATGGAGCTTTTGCAGATGCCAAAGTGCGGCCTGACCAAAAGGTTTCTGAGATTACGGATGATTGGGTCCAGTTCCGATTTGCCCAAGGTGCTCCGGATAAGGAGCAACGCTTTTTGGATGCTCTCAAAGCACAGCAAGCTAATTTAAATCCAAAATACCCTACAATGTTTGCTTTTCATGGCAGTCCCATACATAATTGGCATTCAATTATCCGGCATGGCCTGGACTTCAAGGATACTCTCCATGGGAGAGCCTACGGACACGGTGTATATCACGCTCTGGACCAAAATGTGTCTGTGGGGTATGCTGCACCTCGAACTGGCGTAAGTTGCAAATGAACTTCACTGCCTTGTCACATGTACACTAATATTTTTGTCTAGAATGCCTGGCCTGGATCACAACTCAAGGCAACCTCTATCATGAGCATCAATGAGATTATCAATTGTCCAAACCAATTTGTCAGCGCGCACCCTTATCTTGTGATTCAGCACATCGACTGGATCCAATGTCGATACTTGCTTGTTCAGGTCGATAACGATCTTCGGTCTTCAACAATTGAAGCCCAGGCTCCAATGTAGGTCATTAAATCTATCTATTGCTGCATTCTGCGGACCAAAACCCAATTGACATCTTCTAGCAACAGCACATCGCCACTTCCCGTTATCGATCAAGATCCCAAGCACACAGCAACGGCCACTAATCGGAAGCCAATCGGCATCCCCATTTGTGCCGCATCAATTTCTAGAGCATTTCGCACTGAAAATGGCACTGGTAGTCCAAGCGTGAAAAAACGTAGACTTGAAGGAAATCCGTCTTCAGGTGGTTACATAGTGAGCGAAGAGGAAGATATTGGAGATATCAAATTCTTGTTATCCGAAGATGAAGACAATGCCGGTTCGGGAAATTTCGAGATATTGTAAGTAATTTGTATCGCTCGCGTGGAAGAGACCCTCGCTAATCTTTTCTTTTCTCCCAGATGTTCAAATCCAAAACAACCAGAGCCTCCGAAAACCGATTTTGTGCCCGGGTCCCTCAATCAAGCAAGTCTTGAAAAGCTTGAGATGCCAGAATATGCTACACCGGCTGCTACGATGCGTCTACATAGAGAATTGCAGACAATTCTTAAAGTCCAGAAACTAACCCCATTACATGAACTAGGATGGTACATTGATGAAACTCTTGTCGACAACCTTTACCAATGGATCGTCGAACTCCATTCGTTTGATCCCAGTCTACAACTGAGCAAAGATCTCAAAAAAGCCGGCCTGACTAGCGTTGTCCTCGAAATACGCTTTGGCAAAGAATATCCCCATTCTCCACCGTTTGTTCGAGTCGTTCGACCAAGATTTTTACCATTTATGAGTGGTGGTGGTGGACATGTTACAAATGGCGGGGCCCTGTGCATGGAACTACTAACAAATTCAGGATGGAGCGCCGTCTCCTCCATCGAGTCTGTTCTTCTACAGGTCCGTCTTGCGCTCATGAGTACTGAACCTAATCCTGCACGCCTCGAAAACACGAACAAATCAGCCCAGCGCGACTATGGTACCGGTGAAGCTATGGAGGCTTTCATTCGAGCATGTCGCGCCCATGGATGGGAGGTGCCAACGGATTTCAATCAGTTTCGTCTTCGCAACGAACTCTAATTGGCGCGGATGCGAGTCTTTGATTTGATGTCTTAAACTGCGATATGAATTACGACGACGGTACAATATGGCATGGTGTTCAGGTGGGACATAGGGCGGAAAATGGAATACCATCGATACGCCTTCCAGTTTTAGGGGCGTTCTAAGGTCAAATACCCAAGCAGCTATGCGGCTGTGCGCAGTCACAATATTACCATATTACGAAACCTTCGCCTAGTTTACTAGAATAATTTCTTTTTTCATAAACAATGAGAACCTTGGTGACTCTTTTTATCATATTATATTTCATGGTACTGCGTGAAAAGGCGCTGGGTGTCATAAGTTGGACGGATCAACCCAACCTTGCAGCCAGCCCAATGTGGCACACTAAGTATGAAAGTAACTTTATCAATTCAAATTCCTACCTACAGGATATTCCAAACTTTGAATATACTGCTCCCCCAAAATCCCTATGTCGCCACCATTAGATCTTATAACACACAAAGCCCAAAATTCAAGCCTAAACACAAGGCGACACTCATTTTAAGTTCTGCTCCCTAAACATTAATCTCATGCCCCCATATTTCCTGCTCGACCCTGGCACCATAAGTGCTAATCGCGAACAGGCTCTGCATCTGCTCCGTCCCCAATTCCATCACTTCTCTGGCCACAAACCATCTTATACCTTCTGTACAAGGCGGCGAAGTCAAACTACCGCTATACGTCCAAAACTCCTCCAGTGCCCCGGCTTCTTTCAAAGCCTGTGTCATGTCTAGCGTACTCGGAATCTTAGTGGTATTCGTGAAAGATGGGGCCGCTGGAAATGATGAAAAAAATAGTGATGAGGACGTGGAGCTGATTGATACAGGATCAATACGTAAAGCTACAACAGCGGCTTCTTCTCCATCAGCAGTAGCGTGCACGAGATGGAGTTCAGCGCGGGAACGCCGGCCGTCAACGGTGTGGTCGGCGGGCGAGTGGACGTGCCAGCCTTTGAGATACACGGTGGTGTCATCATAGGTGAGGGTTGGATTACCACTGAGGTCCGAGCTATTTGCGGCGGTGCTGAAGGCTGGACCGTAACCCCAGTTATATATATTTCCGGCTACTGGGGAAGAGTAGTCAAAGGTGGGTATGTGAACGGTGGAGAATCCAAGTGTCGTGTTGAGATGGATGGGGGATTGTTGTGTGCCTGTTTGGCAGAGGGTATAATCTTGATTTGTTGGTCAGTGGGTAGTTCGATGGTGGAGAGTGCGGAGTAGAACACATACCCTCATTGATCATGCCCCAGTTGTAGGAAGCATCATACGCCCAATCTTCTGTTGCAGCGGCGCGATTTCCCAGTTCATAGCCGGAGCTATCGTGCTGAGGACAGGCTAAAATAGTTGTGGCAAGAGAGGCTGCTGCGAAAAGAGTGTACATAATGAACTCAGTTAAAAGAATGAACTTGATGTGTGGAAGTAAGACCTGTACTATGCTGCTGGACTCTATTTCTTTTCCCGGCGGGAATGGCCAATTTATAACCAACTGAAAGCAATTTTAAAATTACCTGCTTGGCTGTTCTACGCAGCCTACAAGAAGCTGGTCGACAAGAACATTATATGAATTAATTATACGAACTCAAACTCTAATGTCTACAGCAAAGTGGTGTTGGCAAATGTATTTCATCTCACTCTGATGGATCTGCCATGTAAAGAATGAGGATATACTTTACCCGTGCCCATGATCAGATGGTTGAGTCTGACGGGGACTTCCCATCCAACTTTGGGTTTTGGTATCACTTAATAGGGTTTGAGTTCGGTTTCCTTGTGACTGCTCTCTAGAAACGCGTGGGGCTACTGTAGGCCCCCTTTTCTTGGCTTGATACGAATAACATACGATATCATATGAGCGAGGCATTGAACACTCATAGCCATCATATTCAAAGGATGGTAATACCCTACTCATGGGAGTTATTTCGGAGGCTGTTATGCCTTGAGCCAAGTGCCCAGACCGGTTCGTAAAAGTATGAGAAATCTGGTAGTTCTTTGCCAAGAAACAATCTCATTGTGTTTATGCACTGCCCACCCCAGAACTTAGGAGGCTATCTGGTATCAGCTTCAGGCATTATGGATGGTTGCATACACTTTGTTCATACTGTAGTGGAGGACATTTTATCGCATATCCAGCTACTCAAAGTATAGGAATACTAATGAAACGGTTGTAGGGATGAAGAGTACTCGTGTTGCCAGAAGTACCAAGAAATATGTCTGTGTGTTTCTTCGCTGGACTTCTATTATTTTCAATTATTTTGTATGAGCGAACGGTCAGGTCTATTTCTTGGTACTTCTGGGCAACACGAGTACCGGTAGTTTGGTTGTTAGGTCCTTTAGTGCAAAGTTCTATCGTTTTGGGATTTGATCCAAAATAATAATTGCAACAATAATGGATGGAATTAGTGTTGTAATTTATTGATCATGTTAGCGTTACTCGAGTAGTATATATCACAGAATTTGTCTTCACAGAATTTGTCTTCATAGATTTTTATATAACTTTAGAGTGGTGGTTGACGCTTTATAATGTAACTTTTCATCTATATTTGAAAAAAATATAAATATTAATATATTTTATTTAATTTTATTACTATCAATGATGTTAAAATATCTCAGAATAATAATACGGTAATAAAAACATATTTTTCTTCAAATAAGTATATTAAATAAATGCTTTAATTTATTAATAACATCGGATAAACATACGTCAAAATGCCGATGAATACTTTATGCCATGCGCTATCAACCACTATCAGTACGATATACTAGTAGTATAGTACTACTATTATCAATTATTCTAATTTCTTCAAGTTCCATGTAACCATCCATCTATCTATTTTACTACTATTATTAATTGGTTACATCTATTTACAAGAGCTCAAATTTGTTGACTATAATTCATGCTTGATTGACATTCCAACATCGATTTGAACGTTGGTCAATCTTCTAACACCTGCGCCCAGCCCGTGTAGTCTATTTTTCAGTACCTTCAAAAAGTGCTTTGGTGAGGCGGTTCTTCCTCACCTCACAAAATTCACTACTACTTCTATTGTACAAAACCATATACCTCATTTCAAATTCCACCTATATCAAGCCCTCACCGCCATATAACTCCATAATAAAGAAGTACCGAATGATGGCCTTGAGTCCTTCCCCTCCATTGGAATCCCCAAACTTGGGCGGCAGAATTGAGAAACAACGCTCCAACTCCCCTCCACAACCACTCTCCAAAAGAGATAAACGGCGGTCTATGTTGCAAGAACGCTTGGCCGACATGCATTCTTCTTTCGCTGCGAATCGAGACCTCTATTACCGCGATCAACTTCAAGGTTTACAAATTGACATGAATCTTATTCAAGAAGCTGACGTCCATGGTAAATTTCCTTTGCCAGATGGAAGTGAGGTGACCCCTCTAGTTCAGCAAGCTATATCAAAAGTCAAGGCTATTTCTGGCAACACTCCAAGCCGTGCTGGTAGAGAGTATGAGTCTTTTGCACGGGAAATTAATAATGCGATGGAGGAAAGGGACGTCGCATTGACAACACATATGGTGCGATTGAGCAATCTACTTCACCCTCTTCCCCATCATTAATCTTCGATGGAGCAAATCTAATTTTTTGGGGCTGTAACAGAGAGATTGCGAAGTCAGATCAAACGAGCTCGAATCCAGCCATGCCTACAGAGTGCGACTTGCAGACATTGAATACAAATCTCTAATGGGCACCTTACGAGACCGCATGATCAATAGTGTCGTTGGCAAAAAGGCCCGTCTTGCGAAAGATAAAGAGACTGTTGAGATCAGTGAAAGTAATTCCTTGCTATTACACCCAAGCCAATTCGGTCTCGCGAACCCATCCAGTCCTGGCGGCATGCATGCCAAGAGAGCCACGCGACATCGTAGAGAGGCTGAGGAAGTACCCAGTCTTCTAGAAAGCACAAAGAGGAAGAGGAAGGGTATTGATGGGGACGAATCTCCAGCACCCACAAGGCAAAGAGTTGAAAATGGCGGCGGCACGCCAATATGGTTTTCGGAGAGGAACCACAGTACGTCTGCTCAGGTGGATGCATCACTTTATAGTATTGACAAGCTCTTCACGGAGAAGGAGCTTGCGATGACGTATAATCAGTCGGCGATGGCCGCACACACATATATGATTCGCCATGCGCCCTACGCAGAAGATGGTGGCACCCCACAAAACGGTAGATCGGATTCCAGTTCTGAGGCTGATAAACCAATGGGGGGAACCGGAGATGCTGGAGATGAAGATGAAGACTCACCTCACTCGGCTCCTACAATGGAACGTCAACCTTCACACATCACTCGAAGTACCCGCGGTGGAGGTCTTGCCAGCTTTAATACCGGTACAGGCATCGATGCCCTTGGCGACCTCTCGTATCCCGGAAACATGTCAGCTATCACAAAACAAATGCCTAAATTACCACCACTTCTTGCGGGCGTCATGCAGAAGGGATATGTAAAAGGAGAATCGGCAAATCAACCTCAAGGATTATCACAGGAAGAGATAAATGCAGAGCTAGAGATCATTAGAAGAGGTCGTATATATAATGATGAGCGAGGATTTGGCAGGAATCTCGAATTAGATAATGGTGGCAAGAATCTTCTAGAGGCAGTTAGTACTCCAAGGAAGCCTCTGACATATTATGTTAAGAGTGACAATAAGGGAGCAATGCTCAGTAGCCTACGAGAAGAACTTGGAGGTGAGCCAATGTCAAAACAGAGTTCTAGGGGTGGTAGTGATGCTGGGGGAGGAACGCCAATGTCGCGGCAAGGAACAAATGAAGGTCGGGCAAACCGAAATGCTTTAATTTATTAATAACATCGGATAAACATACGTCAAAATGCCGATGAATACTTTATGCCATGCGCTATCAACCACTATCAGTACGATATACTAGTAGTATAGTACTACTATTATCAATTATTCTAATTTCTTCAAGTTCCATGTAACCATCCATCTATCTATTTTAAATCCATCCATCTATCTATCCATCCCATACCCCACCCCATCTATTCAGATTAGTTGAGGATCTGAACGTGGCCGATCGCTATTGAGTTGCGTCTGTGACCGCCCTTGAATATTTCTTTGACAACCCAAAACAAATCCTTCAAGGTCTGATACCCATGGCCTTTAAATTTGCCATGCTATATAATTTCGGTTTCTTTGTAACCCGCGCTGTTGATGATTCTAAGTTATTTCGGAGTGTGGAATCAGATCCCATCTTTGAATTTGGCTCATCCTCCACATTGGCCTCAAAATCCGATTCAACTGCTCGCTTTCTTTTCCCTGACTTTTCTCTCTCAGAGTCGGGAGTGTGATGCGAAATTGATGCCGCCTTAGTTGGGGAGACTATTATAGTACCATCGACATGGTTACCCCGAGCAGCGTCTTTGTAATAATGGTCAGCCCTCGCCTTCAAAAGCAAACGAGACTGTTCTTTAGCAAAATATGCGAAGTGTAAAGTCAATAGATCTACATCAACCTGTAGGAACAGCTACTTCACGAGCCATTGCTCTTCGTAATATCCTATGGGCTGAAACGACAGAGACTGAACTCATTATTCATTATGCAAAGACAGTGTCCAAGACATCATTACAAGCAACCATTCCCAGATATCGAATTGAGGAAGAACCGGAAAGAGTAGAGCCATGGGTCACGCGATTGAAGAATCGT
>JWJB01010394.1:0-13935 GCA_000812895.1 Rutstroemia sydowiana
CAATCAGCAGCCTGCGGGGTTTGAGGATGTAGGGATGTGTGGTGGTTTTTGCTAGCTATTGGTGACGGGGCGCAAGGGATGGGAATGGTAGATTCGGAAACAATAAGAGAAGAATACCAAATACGAACTTTGGAAAACGAAGTCATTAAAGCAACTTCTAGTTATCCTTCTATTTCTGTGTAACTTCAATCTCCGGACTCTGCACTTGATCATGGCTGCCTGATACTTGTGTGGCAAGATGATTTGGAGTTCATTATCCAGCAGGAGGACACTTATATATACAATTGGTAACACAGAAGAATGACTAATGATGGACTGGACGGAGTTTCCCTTCTGCTGGGAAGAAAAAAAAGTGGTAGTGTAGTATTAGCAAGTGAATATTGAGTGGTTTTGCACCGTATTAAGGTGAATCTTCAAATACTAGTGTGTACGGATTTGGCTGGCTACCCTTTTGACAATATACATCAACCAGTACTCAAAATGGGCAATCCCTTATTGAATATCGATTAAGATGATCACAGTACTGTATTTACCGATCGAAATCAGCCTATATAAGGTTATGCTAGTAGGAAATACACTATAAAAGGAAGCACATCTCTCCGCAGAGGACATTGTTTGCATAATCTGACACACATCAGAAACAGGTTTGCGCATGGGTTCTGTGCGGTGGAACAACAGCATAAGTTTTATCTTTAGATCTTGATTTGGGTATGTCATTTGCTGTGGTGACATTGGCATTGACATTCAAGTCGAGTAGTCAAAGCTGAATACTATATACTGTACGTTACGTATACTATCTGAAAACTTAGGCATAAAATGACAACAACATATCCTAGTATGTCAAAATTGTGATGAAACAGCTCAGACGGAATAACTCCGACGAAAATACCAAGACAAATTATCTACTCTATGAAATCCCCGGGTTTGAACCTCAGGAGCGCTGAACCATGTATCTGCCGCTAGACGAGTTAGAATCACTGGGGCAGACGCAGGGCGCGGAATGGACGTGACGTTGTTAATGATAGAAGAATGAAAGCGTAGATTATATAAGAAAGGATATGCTTCCTCGGTGGTGAATCGGTGATTCCTTGTCTCGTCTAACTTAAAGCCAAGATCGGATGATTCAGAGGCTCTGCGAATCTGGGCAGGAATGTAAGCTGTATGCTCCAATCTTGCTATGATTCAATTTAGACGTGCTATACTGTGGTTCAGGTTCAAATTGCGTTTGTATGTTCCAGCAGATTTCCATGACACATAATGTTATTAAAACAGTTCACATCCCAAGTAAACTCAAAGCTGAAATAAAAACCCCAGTCGAAACTATCCAAGCCCTTCGCACTTTCTAGCTTAATTATCGAAGGGGGGGGCATTTGGAGCCACAATGGGGTCCATGGTTCAATGTTAGGTGATCACTGGGCATGAGGTGGTACATTGAATATGGAAGAATGCAGTATTTATATCACCGATTGTGTGGTACTATGACCTACTATCGGTGTTCTTCTGATTTGCGTGTATGGACTCTTGGAATCGATAATACCGGTTGCTGAGTTCCACGGTAATTCACTTTCACCTGCCCGTCTACGAATATAAAAGAACCACCACCAACTTCCCAAGAAATAAACCTTCTCCTTCCTCAACCAATTCTGCATAATCGTCTTTCCGGTGACGCTTCGTGTTGGGCCTACTACCCTTGAATAGGGATTTTGCCTGTAACTGAGTGTGCTGTCTAGTAGTAGAATAGTAGAGTGTGATGTTTCTTTTGCTTTGTTGCTATTCTTTTTTATTATTCACCTCCGATGCGGTGATGACAGACGGATATAATCATAGTGAATATAACAGCGACAATGATATCATACCGTGCGGCAATAACCATATGAAAGTCTCAAATATTGAATATAAAACAGCGTAGAGATAAAACTACGAAGCCAACCCAATCTTCGCAATCCTGATCCTACTACAGCAATAAAGTATATAAAAACCACCCCACAACTATCCCATCAAAAACATGCGGCGTGGTGAAGAAATTACACTAGACTATACCGAGCCGTAGGACGTTTGCCAGACCCGCCATGGTGTTCACTATTCCCTTCTCTCATGAACGCATATAAATTCGTTACGAACTGTGGTTTTGGAATTGTGTGCACTCATGTATCTTGACTGAGATTCTGGATCATCGTATGGTTTTCATCGCGTCCAGGATGACTTGTTTTACTGTCGTCCAATGAGTTCACCCTATTCCCCTCATTCAGGCAAATTCCTCGGATGGACATCAATACCTCCCATCCAAAAACAACAGCAGAAAACCCCAGAAACAAACAAGAACGGACGAGAATTCGACAAGAGAATAGTTAGTGTGATGATAATGCTAGTACGTAAAGCGATTAGTATAAAGAGCTGGGTTATATCTGAGACTCAAGACCTTGAGCAAGCATGTGCAGAAGCCGCTGAGAAGCGCATAGGAAGCGGCCGATTTATTGTGGGTGACAATCAGCAGCCTGCGGGGTTTGAGGATGTAGGGATGTGTGGTGGTTTTTGCTAGCTATTGGTGACGGGGCGCAAGGGATGGGAATGGTAGATTCGGGTTTGGGTTTGCGGCTGGAGATGGAAGATGAGAGTTTGAATGAAAATTATGATAGTGAAGGGAATCTTATGATGAGTACTATGGATGAAAGGTAATTTGAGGTGAAAGTAATGTTTTCAGCGTGAAATTAAGATGAGAGCTTAATCCATCACATTGTCCCATTCAAAATACCAGTACTATGACCCTCACCAAATACCCGCTTCATAGACTCGTAAGATTGATCCTTGTACCAGATTTTCAGGCAGATATCCAAGACGTTGGCAGGTTCGGCTTAGACTTGGGTGGGCATTGGATCTGACTGAATTCTATAGATACTTCTGAGTTCGATTGTATGAGATATATTTATAGTCCGCGTCTTTCTTAAGCATGTAGCTCTACGGGGTGCTCAGTTGTTACTTGTATTTCAAAGCAGGGAATTGAATGCTACGAGTTTCTTGTTCTGGTGGATGGGAAAATAGTGAATCCACATCCTCTACTACTTTGTAGATGTATGAACGAATCACCAAGAACACTAAATTTTATCCACGGGATTTTATTATAAAAGATTCCGGAAAAGATTGCGAAAAACCATAGAGGTTTATTACATGAACAACCACCAGCAGGCAAAAGGAAATGAATCTCAATTTAGATGTGCTAACCAGCTGGTGGAAGTTGACTCAAGGATGAAGTTCAGACTTCCGGGTTTTGGTGATATCATCCAAAGATTACATGGGGTTTGGAATGATAGTAGTTGGGAGAAATATGCTAGTAAGATGTTCAGATGAAAATCCAATACGAGAGTAGAACAACATTCTAGAAAGACGACAACATGAATAGATCTCAACCCCCTAGAATTCCTTCCCATAGCTTCCCCAGAAGAACTTACACCCTCCACACCAACTGCTACATAACTCTTTCTCGTCTTTGGTAGCAGTACTCGATCCCACACATCAAAAACTTCGAATGCCTCATTTGGAAGATGGCATGTCGTGTCTTGTGCGGTGTATGATGTATACTTATAGACGCCATAAAACCCAGCAAAGAGACCGGAAGGGAAACTCCGCATGTGGAACTGCTTGAAACTGGGATTTGGTTGATGAAACTGGTATATTTCCAGGTTAAAATGATTAGAAAATATTGATTGGAGAACTAGTGAATGAGGATTTGCGTAAGATCAAACTTGGACGCAGCTGCACCCCCCCACCCCGTGGTACTAGCAAAGATTGTTCTATTATAAAAACTTCGATCAGAACTTCCTACAAACACCAGAAGCAGAAGCAAACGCGATGTTCAAGAGGCCATAGTAAAGTCCATTCATCTAGACGTAATTTTTAGGGGAGGAGGACCAAAGGGCAGTACCTAGTTCTCGGCGCTGAAGATAAAATCTTTCCATCCCTAATTTCAGACGATTAGGAAAATGGTTCGGGTGAGATATTATAAGATAGAACAAGTACTTGTCAGCTGAATCAACTCTCTGCCAATATAGCTAGAATTTCAGATGAATATCGTGAGATGAACAACCAGAAAATCAAAGATCAATATCCATCCACGAAAACACTCAACCCAAGCAATATCCATAGCTTCAATATCCATCCACAAGCAATCCTCAATCCAGTCAATACCCAAACAGCCCAATAACCAAACACACAGAGCCCGACACACATGGTTTGTGGTGCTCTTTGTTATTCGTTGATGACAAGAACTATTCCCAACCCTCCCTACGTACCACTTTATACCCGAATCCCCCCAAAGATACCAAGATACGGAGCTAGTTAGCTAGCTATTCACTCTACCCTACATACCGGTATCTAGAACACAATCACAGCATGATCATCTGCACCCTCACGAGACCCAAACTCCCAATCTTGAAACACCATGAAAGAAAACAAATGCCGCAAATGCAAGACAAATTGAATACGATAAGCAAGTTAGCCTCAAAATCCTGACACATGACCAAGGTTCATGAAGGAAACCAAATATAGATTGCAGTGCGAGATATATTGAATAAGTAAGGAGGTTAGGATGAGAATTGGATATGGTGGGGTAAGTAGGAGTTGTGAGGGGGGCGGTAAAATATAAATACCCCAAGCCCGCTCAAGGTAGTTTTTACTGTAGCAGTGATCAAAATTTGGTATGAGCTCCAAATACTGGAAGACCAGCTGTTTGTTTTGTGTAGTAAGGAAACTAAGTCAGTTGGGTTGATTCTTAGCGATGTTGTTTTCGGAAGGAAAGAGAGGAGGAGGATTTCCCTCAGCTACTAAATGGAATTTGTTTTCATCTTAAGCTCTTTGATGTATGATAATTGAAAATTGGCGATTAAAAGCATTCTAGCATCGTAGGAATTAGATGAATATATATAAGAATAAAATTTGAAGTTCAGATGAGTATCCCAGAGAATTATGCTATGCAGAATGCTCTTTCATTTATAAATCGGAGAAGTAGAGGAAAGACAGGAATAACTCACCATATTACCCAGTTATCAATGCATATCTTCATCTTACCCAGAAGATAAAATTAGTCAAAAAATAAGATATCCAATCTAGTTCAATGGTCTCAAATTCGAATGAATAAGATGTACTGACTTTTTTTTGGTTTTATATCTAGCCAGTAGCTAGACTTTTCCATTTTTCCTTTTCGTTCTCTCTCGCCTAGTTCGTTCGTTCTCTCGGTTGATTGGTTGCTTTGGCACAGTACTCTATTGCAGTCACAACTTCTGCAAGTAAGGAACCGATCTGATACACCACGATCCCCATCTATAAGTCCCGGTACTGGTTCGGTATTGCAGGAGATTAGTCTGCAAACCCCAGTACTGCATTGGTACAACTGTAGGCTTCAATTCTACAGATTGTAGAGAGGAATACGGTCTGCACAATTCTAGCGTTCAGGTCTAGAAATTGCAGGACTTGTACGAATCGCAGCAATAACTTCTGCAAATTGTAGGGATAAGGTCTACACAGCAGGCGTGAATTCTGCATTGTAGGAGTCAGGTCTACAACTCGTAGACATGAGCTAGGTCGTGGCATATTTTCTCTGGATTTTCCAGAGTTGTTGTTGATTTGTTGTTTTGTTTCATGGATTCTTTTGTCCGAATTTCTAAGAATGAGTTAGTTTGGATGATGATGTTGAATGGTTGAGACCATTAAACTAGATGGATTGGTGTTTTGGTTTTGCGTTATTTGGAAGTATATATTATCTGGGTAGATAGTAGGTTTGGCTGTTGGCTGCGAGGTTATTTACCTAGGTATGTAGGTAGAGGAAGGGGGGAAGGAAGGAATGTATGGATCGTAGTTGGGTAGGAAAGGAAAGGAATGCAAAAAAGGGAGATGACCATGGCAAGAATGAAGGAGGAAGTTGAAGAACGAAAAATGGTGATACTTTTATACATTGCTCGTCGTTCTTATCACATTCGGCAGTCTCAAATAAGAACGAGTTAGGGTGCAAAATAACCTCCATAGGAGAAAGCTAAGTCGTTAAAGTCCCTTCCTATCTGCTTTCCTGTCTGCTTTCTATCCTCTGGCATTACGTTCTCAGAGTTTGGGTGATCGAAGATGCCGAGGATCTTTGCAGAATCGTTCATTGGCGTGATACAAACAATCGAAGAACTTAACTGATGAATAGAAAAGTATATCTCAACAGACCTAGGTTGGTGGCAGACACCTACCGTAGTTAACTATATAGCGGGAGGAAGGAAGGAGAGAAGGTTATGTATAGCAAAAGCCTTAGATGTGAGA
Organism: Rutstroemia sydowiana; assembly: GCA_000812895.1. Classification (NCBI taxonomy): domain Eukaryota; kingdom Fungi; phylum Ascomycota; class Leotiomycetes; order Helotiales; family Rutstroemiaceae; genus Rutstroemia; species Rutstroemia sydowiana. The sequence goes on from JWJB01010394.1 coordinate 6,292, forward strand.
ACTAGAAGGGCGATGGGATGTTAGATCCCGGTAAGCAAACGGATTACCGGTAGCGCAAACAGATTAGCGCAAACAGAGAAAGAATTAACTGATATCAAACCCTACGATATTATCAATTCTTTATCATATTTAACAAGGAAAAAAAGATATTTGTTCTAGTTCAACAGTCACCAAGAAGAATGAAATATACTAACTTTTTCTCAAGTCAAGCTTTACTAGGTAAACAATGGTGTACAGTGTACACCAAATTGTTTGCTTTGCGTTTGTGCGCCAGAATATGGCAATTATGTCATATGCTGATGCGATGCGGCCGATTACAGTAATTTACTGATGCGGCCGTCTATATTGAAATACTTCGTAATACTTTGAGGTCCATCGAAAATTGGTAGGGTATTGTTTTGTTGTGTTACTTTTTATTTTGGTTCCGATTTCCGCTGGGTCGAATACTTGAATACTTCATACTCTCCAAGGGATCCTAATTGGACCAGTTGGATTGTCGACTTGAGATCTGTGAACCTGTTAATTTCAATGCTAATATTACATTGGTGAAACCGCTGAACTAGAAGAATTGTTGATTGCTTTTGATCCTATTTGAAATTATATGATACCTCATTTTCAAGTCAGGTGATATCAAGTGCCATTATCAAATTGTTTGTGCACCGAGAAAAGAAAAAAAAGAGATGCTTTCCTAGTTCAACGTTCTCAAGGGGAATGAAATACAGTATTTACCTCAAGTCATGCTTCGCTTTGCATTGGTGTTGCGTTGCGATTGTGCGTTAGAATATTCTAACCAGATACGGCCATACGGTCGTATGATAGTGAAATACTTTATAATACTGAGGGTCCAGCGAAAGTCGGTAGTGTATTGTTTTGTTATTTGTTGTCCTTTAGTTCCGACTTCCGCTGGGTCAAATACTTAAGAGTTACTTCTTATTTTTCAATGATCCTGCCGGATCTATTGAGTTATTGACTTGAATTCTGTGAGGCTGTTAGTTTGGATGCCAATGTTAGATTTACAAGACCTTTGAACTAGAGAAGGATTATTACATGCATTTATCCTATTTCAAACTATATGATACATCACTTATAGGTCAGGTGATGCTGTATCAAGTGCTATTATCAATTGTCAATACGTATCTCCAACGAGAAAAAAAAATATTTGTTCCAGTTCAACGTTCTCAAATTGTAATGAGATATATACTAACCTGTTTCAAGCCAAGCTTTGCTTTGCAATGGTGTTTCTCTACTGGAACACCAAACTTGCGTTGCGATTTGTGCATCAGAATATGAACTACTTGTCATAATCTATGCGGTTGCTGCGGTGCTGTTCCGAACGTTTTACTTTCGTCCAGAATACGATGCGGCCATTAAATACCGAAATACTTTGAAATCCAGCGAAATCCGGTGGTTGTTGTTTTGTTATTTTACTTTCTTTAGTTCCGAATTTCGTTGGTTCGAATACTTGAATACTTAATACATTCATGATCCCCCAGGGTTCAATGAATTGTTGACTGAAAAACTATCAAGCTGTTAGTTTGGATGTCAATTTTGCGTTGACGAGACCGTTGAACTAGAAGAATTGTTAGTTGTATTTCACTTATTTGAAATAATGTAGTACATCACTGCTAGATAAGGTGATATCAAGCGCCGTTATTATTTGTGTGTAATCACCGTGGTTATTCACTTCTAGCTAGTACTGTACAAAGGGTATTCGTCCCCGTTACAATCTGCTGTAGTAAGAACAGCAACGTATTAAGGATACGTTCATACAAGAAGTTCCTTGCTCTCAGCTAGTAGCTACCTTTCTAGATCATCAACAATAATAACTCATACAAATGCATATGCAGTCACACCAAGGTGATTCCAAAAGATTGTTTAATGTATTCAACGAAAGAAAAAGAAATATCGGTTCTAGTTCAACGGCCTCAAACAGGAATGTAATGAAATATTACTTACGCCTGTTCAAGTCTGGGTTGGCTCTGCTCCGCAGATAAGATGTAACTCTCTGATTTTCTTGCTTCAGTTGTAATGCTTTAATGCTTCAATGCTATATGCTGTAATGCTGTAGTGGTAATTCAGTTGGTCTCGGTAGATTTTGCTTTGTTGTTGCTTCAGTTGTTCAGATGCTTCGACTTGGGTTTCTAGGAATCTGTTAGTTTGGATGCCAATGTTACGTTGACAAGACCGTTGAACTAGAAGAATTGTTATCTGTACTTTATCCAATTTGAACTTATATAGCATGGTGGTGATAGGTAAGTGAGAAATGGGGGAATGGTGGTTTAGTGAATTTGGATGTTGAATGTGGCGAAAGTGGTGAAAGTGAAGTGAGGTGGGAGTAATTTATGGCTGGTGACATTCCAAGATCACATACATATTTATTTTTCCATTTCCTCGTGCTTGCAGTACATTGAGTATTATTTCATAATTAGAGCTGGGAAAATGGAGTGTAATCTCACTTCGTACTCACTCCCATTGTACTGTACATTCAAACCGAACAATTCAATTGCAAGGCCACGGGTCTGGTAAGCTCTAGACTGATCGAAATACCAAGTACTCAGCTGTTGGACGCTTCCGCTATGTCTTATGAATAGTACTCTTATTACTGGATAGAAATCAAAGTATTACATTTGCTACTTTATACTTCACGTAGATATGGTACATAATTTGTATGGTAGGTCGGTCTACTGGGTGGGAGAACGCAAGAGAAAAAATGATGGAAGAATTTTGATAAATTCTGAATGTATACTTTTTACCACTAGCGGAGCTTCATTTGTAAATATTTGCAAGTGCTACTTAGTTAAACTCAATCGAAAGTCTGGCCATCTAGTAATTGGGACTGACATAGAAGAAATGGCCTTTTGTACTAACTCAAACTCTGAAATGTTGGTTGGCTGTTGAAGATAGAATATCATCTTGCATCAGACTTTTACTAAGTATTCTCTAGGGATTATTGGAGAACTAGTCTTATGTTTGATATGATCGGATCCTTTGTGGGACGATAGAGCATATATACCAAGTAGAGTCGTTGACTAGAATTTTGAAAAGTTTTCTAGCTCCAGCCACCAGAGCTATTGTTTACAAATAAGCAGCAACATTCATTCCATTATAAGTATACGGGTAGTTGGTATTTTGAATATAATCAAAACAAGAAATTGGAGGAAGGCACGGATATTTGAGTATGGAGGTCCACTACATAAGATACTTATACCACTTGCCAAGAATGGACAGTACCAATAAAGTTATGTAGAAATATTCAATATCACCAACAAGACAGATCAAAGATCAAACAAATCCAGTATCTAAGAAGGTGAATCAATAACTCATCCTGTAGCTCTGTATCGCCCAGCCATATCAGATTCCCACCCCTGTTTCTTACCCCGGCTCTTTCTCCGGTTCTTTCCACATCATCCCCGGTATCCATATTACCCCGGATCCACTCTGAGATCAGCCGCATGGCAAATTGTCAGACATGCCTTTTCATGACTGAAGTGAATCCCATGTCCAAAATTGAGACCTGCCCATGTCTTAATATCCATTATGTAAAACTGCCCCTTTGTAGAAATCCCTAATCCACCATGCTTTCACTACGGCTGGTGGATACCCCCACGCCAGTTCTTTCAGACCCCCTTTGTATGTGCCAATCCCTGCTTTCAAACTTTAAGAACCCATTGTGTATGCCGATCCTTGGTGAATGCTCATTCGCAGATCAGCAGCACCGCCACTTCTCGAATAGATAAATAGAACTCCCACGCCCAGCTTCCCAGCTCCCCTTCCCCCCCAACTTTCTCATCCTTCTTTGTGCTTTGTTTTCGGTTTCGTATTCGTGCTAAACACTTAGTTTCTTGGACTCCGAGAAGCAAGCTCAGGCTTACCCTATCGTACAAGTCTGGGCCTGCTTCTATGCTGCTGCACTGCTTCCATGGTAAGCTTTATGGTTACCCGCACAAGTAACAACTTCGTATGGCACTTTCCGTAAATGAATATACCATCGCAGCATTGGTTCTCGAACGGTTCTCCTCAATATCGGGAACTTCTCTTTGTCTTATATGTCCATCCAGGGGTAATGATCGCGCGGCCTTTCCCCTGAGACCAGAGAATGCCCAGACTCTACGAACAAATGACCTTGGTATGTGGCATTCCTCTTTGATCGCTTTCGAAAGGTATTTCTGGCTTTGCTATGCACTATCCGCCGTTACTTATGTTCATGTCATGGTTACCAAGATGCACGTCAGGTGGTAAGTGTCTTCCTTTTATCGAATCTACAGAACAGCGCCAAGTTAGCATACGGCTCTATTGCAGAACCGAACTTCAGGAGAGTTCTTACAGCAGCATAACCATACTAACCTCTCACTTCGACTTCTAGCTTCACAACTACGAAGCTGCTCCACTCGTGTTCTACAAGCTCAACTTGTCCTCCCATCATCAAAACCAGGCTGCGGCAGCCCAGAACAAAACCACCACAAAATAATATACAATCATTACACTGTATCTTCTGGCACAAGTGGTACTCGACTGTGCTGCAATCGCGAGAAGGGGAGCTGGTATCATATTCAAGGTGCTGCGAAGCCGGAGTTCTTGTTCCGTAAGTTGGCTTGTCAATTTTCCACAGTCATCACCACAACAACACTCTACTCTCAACAGCAACGACAACAACAATCTGACGGGATAAGCAACTTACAATTTTGCCTAGCTAACTACCCAAAAGACAAACGTCTCCTGCCTCTCATATCGCGAATATAAAATTCCCTCGTCTCAAAAATCAAAGGTACGAAGCTTCATTTCCTACAAGAACCCCCTCACCATCCTCCATCCAAATCCCCCATTCACCACGCCCCCATTCAACTCCTCTCCTTCACCCCCACTCAGCCTTACTCTGCTGCCTTGTCTTCTTATTCTATACCGGCCACCAATTTCCTTGAAATTAAGTCATCGAATGAATCATACCCGCGCTAGCCCTAATCTAATTTTAAAAACTTTTCACCACTTACGCACTTGCTAATGAATATTTTCCCAGATTCTTCTTGCTTCTTTCTATTCTTCAAACCTGCGCATTACAACTTTTTTTCAATCAAATAACACGCACGACATCGACATATTGCTTTTTACAACGTCGTCTTGCTCGTTATTCTCTCTTGCTTGCTTTTTACTCTCTTGCTAATTGCTTCTTGCTTCCAAAGACAAGAAATAAAGGTTGGTTTCCTATTTTCTTTCATGATTGCGATGATTGAAGTGCGCTGAGCATGATTCAAATGGATTGGATCTTGCAACTTACTATTCAAGGGGGCAAGAGCTAATTGTATGGCGATAGAGTCCTCAATTGTCTGCAGACTATTTTCGATTCCAGGTAAATTCTTGAAGCTATTCAAGATTTTAGGAACTCTGAGACTGACAATATTGCGACATAGTTCCTTATTTTCAAACAACTTCTGGTTTCTAGGAGGATCTAGGATTAAAGAAGGGGTATGTATCTTACAAATTCATTCAGACTTTGGCTGATTGCCCGACCTCCAACTGACCGACGTCAATCTATAGTTTTCTATTGTTCCTAAGCACCTTACCAATCGGCCTTCTTCTGTACTCTCCTCTTTCCATACCCAATACTTTCTAGTCCTTTGTGAGGACTACTTCAGCATAAAGAACAAAAGGTACAGTAACTATAACAAATCCAAAGATAGAAGCTTCTCCTGCTAACTTACCAAATTAGGTCTTTTATTGTATTCCCAAATTCTTCAAGATGACTACAGTTAAGCCGCTTTCCGGGGAAGTGGAGCATCACTCCTGGGGCCTGCTAGTACAAGGTCGACCACCCACCCCATCTGAGGGGCGAGCACAGGTAAGTCCCCTTCTCCAACCATTCAACGCACACTAACATATCCCAGCAATACACACGTTTTGGCCCGAAAGATTACCAAGCCCTTATCACATACAATAATGGCACTTGCTTGGAGTTTGGCCCACAGGATCTGGTTGACGAGTTTGACCCCGATAAGGGGCACCCCTTCTTTAACCAAAATGCGCTCATCGACACCACCATTAGAGATATTCAGTCGATTAGAATGCAGCATTCAGATCGAATTCTTCACAACCTCGCCGTCGAAGACCCGTTTCACGGATTCCGAACAATGCCGTACCCCGATGTTCCACAAGAGCATCAATACCCAAACGGCGGCATTTACCAACGAGTTCCCAGCTTCTTTGCTCGTGTAGGCAACACCTTATCTATGTACTCTACTCTCAACAAGTCCGATACACCAGGTGGAGCTCATCCCGGTATCTCGACCGATACACGATTCGGCGTATTGGATCCCTCTCAATTGGCCGCTAGGCGTTCTAGCCACCACAACAACCACACCCAACCAATTGGCAGAATGCAACGCAGACAAGAGCGAGCAAATCAGCATTACCAAGCTGGTGGTCGGGGACCTGCGGAGAATAATAGAAGAGCGAGAAGAGATGCTATGTTCAGGGGTGGACGAGGTGGTGGTGTCAGATCTGTTAGTGCAAATGGGAATATGCAACAGCATGGGTATCATTACCAGAACCTAAGCCAGCAAAACGCAAATATGAGTCAGCATAATCATCACCACAACCAGCATTATCAAGGACATACGCACCAAGATATGCATCATACCTCAGCCGAATTCTCAGGACTTCATTATACCAGCCCAATCGACTACTTTGATGGTATTCCCATGGCTATTCCTGGCGCTGCAAACCTCAATGTCGCAGCTAACAATGCCAATTATGGATTATTCCCTTCGCAGAATTACCTCGGTCATGATATTTCTCAATCCCATTTCATGCAAGGTAGCTACCCTGGAGATCCAGCACCAGCTACTCATATATATGCCTCTAACGACTACCCCACTGTTATTCACCACGATCTCTTCGTGCAGGACCTCAACCATAATCAAACTAGCGTTAGCGTTCCGGTCCCTGCTACTACGATTGCTTCCAATCTTGAAAGAATCGTCACACCTTCCTCTGGTATCGCAGAGCTCTCAGCCAATACAGTTGGTAGCGTCAACATCCAACCACCAACCCCGCTCGCCAGTAACCGCTCCCCTATCCGCACCACCACCGACGAAGGCTCCCCTATCATGCTTTCTCAACGTCCTCTTATCAGTGCAGTTAGTGCAGCAGGCGATACACCACAATCCCGCCGTATCATGCCACGCAACTATTCTTCTCCTTCCGAATTAATGCGTATGGCTAACAACCAACCCATCCATCCCAACACGGCATCCAATATCGCCAGCTCAGGATTCACAGTCACTCAACCACGCGCTACAATCGAGCGACCTGTTTCCTCTCAATCTCATGGTGTCTCTTCTCAAGCTAGTCGTATTAGTGAAACAGATCTCGCTTCTCGCACTGCTTCTCCGGCTTCTGTTTTGAGTGCTTTTGGTATGGGTGGATCTCGTGCTCCTGCAGATACAGGTCTTCTAGGTGTAGGATTACGTACTTATGCTGGATATGCTATTGATCGACCAAGCGCGGGACCAGGTGCAGCACCAAGAGCACAATCACCAGATACAATGCGCAGAAGTAGATGGTTTCAGGTGCAGCAGGTTAGTCGTACTTCTTCGCCTGGAGTGGCGCAGAAGCAGGGGGGTTGGGTTGTTGATGGGGAGGATAAGGGGG
>JWJB01010395.1:0-15013 GCA_000812895.1 Rutstroemia sydowiana
TTTATAAATTTGATTTATCAAGTAAAGATTGAAGATTAAAGATTAACTATTGGGTGGGAATTTTCTGCATTTACGCCCTTTCCATTTTATGTTTCATGCCCCCCTACCCACCCTTTAAAATTTCGAATTTTGAATAAATAATAAATATCAGTATAACTAGTGAGTATCTGTTTCCATTCGATTTCAAAATTTCCATAATATTGGGCTGGCTGAAAGCTACTAGTATTCAATAAATAAAAGATTGTTAAAATCCAACCAATGATAAAAAAGCTGTACTCAATTCATTCACCAATTTATGCTTTTCAAATTGCTTGACTATGACTTTGCTATTGACGAGGTTGGTACCGCCCATATAAGCGATATAGGAGGGGAGGGCACCAAGCACGTGAGATCCGATAATGAGGGAAATGGCTTTTGATTTTCAACTTTGCTGGGAAATCGAAATATATTACCACCTGAAAAATATCAAGCGGAATTATGTTATCAACGAACTAAAAAATACGACCATATATAGGGATAGGGCCTTTAAATTATCTGAAAAGTTGCAAGTTTCCAAGTTTTCAAGTTATATGAAAGGTACCTTGATCGGATTACTAAATTCACTCACGATCCTCTTTTTCGCCCTTTTATCTGCCTTCTCTATATGCCTATTGGGAGCTGCTTCTTTTCTGGTCGAATTTTCATTTTATGCCAAAAATAACATCGACGAAACTTCCCAAACACCTCTCTCAGCCATCTTTTTTTTTTTCAGCCGTTGAGGAGCTAGGTTTATTACATCCTCAGCGCCCTTTCAAATAGATATATATTTTTCTATCTTAGAATTGAACATACGTCATTGCAGAATCAAATCCCATTTTGACACTTGAAGTTCTTTCGTCTATACTTTCTTCTTCTTCATAGTTGAAATTATTATTTTCCTTTGCTTCAAATAAAATACAATACCATACTGCGATATCCAAGTATAGGCATAAGATTTTCAAGACCCACATGCGAGTCTTGATCACCACGTGCTCAATTTTCTCTGGACTTGACACCAATTTGGCCTTGGTTTCTTAGTGGGCTTAATTCTCAGCCCTAAATTCTTGCCCTCATCACAAGCTGCGACACCCAAGGACAAGCATAGGATCATTCATATTACCAACTAGAATCATTCATCATCACCTGCTCAGTGTTTCTCTGGGCTTGACATCAATTTGGATTCGATACCTAGCTGGAATTGCTTCTCAACTCTAGATTTCTTGCCCATACCACAAACCGGAACATCCAAGGATAGGTATACCATTTCCGTTTAGGGGCCCTCAACTTATCTCTGGAAGTGAACCAGATAGGTTTATTACTTGGATTTATTCCCTGGACTCGTTTACCATTTTCTCATTTCCCGTATCCAGGCCGTAGGACCATTGGAAGTTGAACGCCCTATCTTCGGCTTTTCAGAATTCTGAATCAAACGCCTCTGAATCTTCATCCTTATCTCTGGTACATTCACTCTCCATGGTTACAGTTGGTCAATTGAGCTTGAAGTTTCATTGTACCTGTTCGTGTTCCTGGCCCTGATTATTCCCAAAATAACCTTTATTGGCACCTGACGTCAATTATTTGTGAATAATCGCATACACATTATTATTCCAACCAACCTCGATATACCTATTTAACGTTTCCCAGACCGACATAAATTGGACTTTATCGTTATTCTTATACAATAATCAATCTTTCATCTTACCTACGGTTCAACGGGAGCAAGGACATTCTGGAAATTCCTGTTAGCATCTGATAGTATATCGACAATTGCATCATTCTGCCCAAGGACCAAGTCAATAGCGCCAAAGTTTCGCAAAATAGGTTGGGGATTTCAACACGCCAATAATCCATTTGTCAAGCTCGACTCTGGTGTGTCCTGCTCCTGAACTTGCCAGCTATTCACCCACCGCTGCACATTTATCCCACGAGAATAACAGTATCATTTTAGCAATTGGAAGCCATTCTCCCAATTGTCCAACCACGCATTAGAAAACACTGGGTAACAGGAGGTTTTATTATTATTTTTATTTCCACATTTTTCCATATACCTCAATTATCTTTACTATCTCGAATCTTAGGTCTACTTCTTTATACATATATTCCCAACTTCGTTTACGAGTGTTACCGTCGCCAAAACGATCCAAACATATTAGACTGCCGCCAACAATACATTACGCCTTCAAACGCTTCAGAGCCCAGCAGAGGCTAGTTTAGAAGCCATGGTTGGCACCAAAAAGTATACCGATCGTCAGATTGGGTATATTTTGCATGCAAGAAGAAACAAGGAAGGTACGGACACGGAAATTGCTGCCAAAGCTATGGAAATGGAAAAGAAAAAGGGCTATCCTCGCCATGGAATCAATGAGAAAGGTGTGCAGTACATTTGGAATACATACAGAGATTGTCCTGAGTAAGTTTTATTCATATTTTTATATCTACCATGTGCTCTTTTTTTCGGTGACGTACTGTGATTGGACGACAGGCTACAGTCTCTCTTCCCTCTAGCTCTTGCCTCGACGGCTTTCAGGTTAGATCCGATAATAATTAGGATTTGAACTGAATTGAAATGAAAATGAACTAAACTTTGCTAAACAATATTTTTAGATATCAAAATTACAACATGCCCAGACCGGGCCGTACTCCTAAGTAAGTAAAATTGATTACATTCTTATATGAGCCTCAATACTTCAATACTCTCACTATTTATTATACTAGTATGCACGTGCAAGTGTAGTCCCTGGCATATTAAAGCTATCTCGTGGACTTCTTTCCTTTTCTCTTTCCTTTTCTCTTCCTCTACCAATCTTCCACCACACAAACACAGAAACTCCTTCGTTGATTAGAATTAATAATCCACACCACTTACATAAGTTCAGTGTCGCTCTTCCTCCATTTACTCCACCGCTCCAAGGTTTAAATAATCTAAATACGTCTCCAACTTCTCGAACGGGTACAAGTCCTTCGGAAGAACCAGAAATTATGGCTACTAACACCTTTAACAATGACGGGTTATATTTCCGGAATCAATACCCAGCTCAAAATTATAACCCACCACAACCACAAGCCAATTATTTTACACATGACCATCATGGGCTTCCAGGCACCCATTATGGGGTTCCAGGCCCTAATTATGGGGTTACAGGCCATCAATATGTGATTCCAGGCCCTAATTATAGGGTTACAGGCACTCAACAAGTGGGTGCGCCCCTTCAAGGTCGTTTTGTACACCTTCAAGGTACAGCGCCTTCAGGATATGGTGCCGGCTTCGACCATCCGCCCGCACCAATGCACCAATTCAATGGTATCTCGGGTCACCATGGCCTACTTGCCGGAGCTGGACAATTCCAGAACCATGGTCTCACGGGCCAATTCCAACAAGGTGCCGGATCTGGGCACTTTCAGAACCATGGCCTCATGGGCCAAGTTCAACCAGGTGCCATACCTGGGCAATTTCAGAACCATGGTCCCATGGGCCAGGGTCACCAGCCTGCCGGATCTAGTCGGATCCAGAACCATGGAGGATACAATGGTTTCATGGGTCATCCTCATCCACAAAGGGCCATGATGAGTATGTTTCCACCAAGTCCAGTGTTCTCCAATTCCCAGAACATTCCAGGGCCAGAAATTCCGAATTCCGATGCCGTTGAAAAGTCTGAACAAAAGGATACAGATCTTGATTTTGATTCCTTCATCAACTGCGATATGCTAACCGACATTGACCCTGCAGATAATTTGAGGAGCGATCATGGCCGACCAGCGAACAATCTCCGACAATATGACTTTATCTGTGAAGATTTGAATTACGATCCTATTCCACCCACTTCTCATCCACCAGTTCGAACCCCGCTTACATTCACGGAATTTCAAACCCCTGCCACAATGGAGGCACAGGTTGCAAAAGAACAGGCTGCAAAGGATCGGAAACGAAAGGCGTCTCCAGATAATCAACCTCAAACAACACGTCAACACAAAAGGGTGCAGAGTGGTAAAGTACCCGCTCCCATCACCCTGGGTGGTGTACTAATGACACCCGATCGATCTTTGCAACGTGGGTCCGAGTCTCCCAGTTCTGGGGCAGAACATCCAGACGCGATAGCATTCGCTGCTGCTCCACCACGCGCCACTGGATTGAATGGCTTTGATGGGGCCATAGACACTCCCCCGGCGGAGTCGAGCTTTGAATTGGCAGCGGGCAACGAAAGTCCTGCTTCCTCCAATGGCAATGCAACACTTCCAGGTGTTGATCCCGACGTATACATTGCAGCCCATACATACTCCATGGAAGACGCGGTAGAGTTCGCGGCTACGTCACCACGCGCCACTGGATTGAATGGCTTGGATGGGGCCAGAGACACCCCCCCACTCGAGTCGACTGTTGAATTGGCAGCGGGCAACGAAAATCCTGCTTCCTCCAATGGGAATGTAACACTTCCAAGTGTTGACCTCGACGACTTATTCCTTGCGGTCGTTGCAGACTCCGGGGAACCAACTGGTCCACATGATGATTGGATATTCATGTTCGCACGAGAAGAAATCGCACGACAAGAAAACAATTCTACGAACAGCGGCAGTGATAGCAATCGGGAACCTTCGTTGGCCGAGATGAATCTTGCCTATCCTCTGCCAACAGCCTCTGACACCCCAGAGTGGGTTCGCACATGGTATGCCAAACATACGGGTTTCTAGAATGGTTGCTGTCAATCTACTTCAAGGGCATGTTTGGATAATATATCGGTCAACTTTTTCTTTGGAGAGATCGCATTGGCCCCGACAATTAATCATTCTCTCCAAAATACAACCTAACATACTCAGCGATATTATTTACGCACAAGTCACACACCTCCAACATACCTACAACATCACTAGGCACCTCTATTACTATTAACGACTACTACGATCCTAAAGTTACTTACGACACGACATCACACTACTTTGCAATAGCTATGGCATCACTAGTTACCTCTATTACAATCAATGACCAATACGATACCACACATAATGGATCAACGAATCACGAATACACATGGCATTGCGATACAATACTCATAGCATAAACAATACGATACCGCATACAATAAATCAGCAAATCACACATACCCCATACGCTTCCAAATATCTGCATGCGACGACTATTAGTCGCCTGGATAGCGTTATACCACGTTTGGACAAAACTTCTACGATACCTGTTTTACATCACATCACGAAGATACATTTACGTTCTCGATAGTGATTTCGATTTTTCATGATGAAAATATCGTCGTTTGAATTTTGCATGGCTTGCATTATGGGCGAGCTGATAATCGAGGTATCTTTACTTCGAGCTTTGGGCTTTTTTGGTTCTTTAATTTTTTGAAGAACTTTTTTCTCTTTTTTCTCTTCTTTGTTTCTTTTATATTATATTTGGCGGGTTCGAACTTCATATACACCAACTCTACATTACTTCAGATGCTGGCAGCTGAATGAGATCGATACATTCACCGGCTTAGAGGAGGGCGCTCAAACCCGATACTTGAGTAGTCTCTGGGGCGATTTTTACTTGGTTATCTTTCCTTTTCCTGTTTTGGAAGCAAACAGCACCTCCGACTTCAAGTTCTTCAACATCAACATCTGCGGCAACACCGGCATCAATATAAATACCCACACCTATGCCATCCAGACTACATACATACCATACAAACACCATTCAATCCATCAAACCTCCCCACTCAACAGCAACGCAGCAAAACCATCAGGAGAATCACCACAAACCTTTGATCTATCTTCCTGGTTTCCAAGTTTTCATATATGCATATCTTTCATACATATTTACCAAGTCGTCTTGTTTTTGGAAATTTCTTTTTCGCGCGGATAGAATGGATAGAATGGGTTGATGGTTTCTGTACTCTATACTTTAGATATTCTAGAAGGATGGCGTATTTTTACGGCGTGTTTCTTTTTATAGACGGTTTATGGATAGATGGGTTTGGGATAGAAGATACAGGATATAATTTGGGTTACAGGAGCATGGTTTACGGTGTGGTTGCGATTGGGAATGGGATTGGCGTTGGGTTTATTGGAGTTTTTCATTAGTTTTTCATACTTTTTTCTTATTGATTTTTATGTTTCTTTTTTTTCCTTATATTGACTGGATTTTCATATACGCGTGCGAATGGAATAGTAAGAGGCATTCTAAATGGTGTAATTTAGATTGTTGTGGGAACTGGTCGGGTTGTCAATAGATCGGCGTATAGATAGGTGGAAAGATAGATTTATGGTCTGATAGAGATATATGGATAGAAGGATAGATTTTAGAGATTAGAGATTAGATATTAGACATACAGCATCGCATTGCATCATACATCATGGAATGGATTAGAATGCAAGGTGTGTATGAAACTTTCTTCACACTGCTTGGTGCTTATCATAAGTGACTTGGTGATTCAACATTGCCTCGTGAGGGGCTTACCGGTATTACAAAGATGTGTCATTGGTAACATGAGATGTATTTGGATGCTAGGAGTGATTCACGGATTACATTACGCTTCTCTCTGGTGGTCATTTGTCGAATGGGCAATTACATTACATCCACGAAGTCAGTACTGTATTCATAATGCTAACTGTGTAATAGTGTATCTGATTCATAGTGGGTGAGATAGATCAGGGTGGCAGCTAGGTGACCTACCTTCCTCCCTGTATGGACGGCAATCATGACGGTCAGTGATACGCCAGAAATATGGATTCAATACACAGCTTAGCATCAAAACATAATTTGGAACCTACTCCTAGTATTCTAGATCTTTCATCTGATGATTCTTGAAGTCATATTTGGAAGAATTATTTAGAGGTGAAGCGAAGTTTTGGATTCATTGTTCTGGGTTTAGGTTGGATCTGAAAGGTCTTTTGTGCATGTTTCATCGCAAGGTGGAAATGATTCTTCCTTTCCTTTTCCAAATGAATATTGGAGACCGAATGTTCGATGGTGATAAGTTGATTCCGTGCGGTATCTGATGATCTTTGACAGAAGACCTGGGGGACGTTGATTTAAAATATATAGGCTTTGGCAATACGCACCTTGATGATATTTCGCCAACCAGGAACACACTGCAACTCATAATGGTAGTTCATAAAGTACCGGGATTTGAAGCAAGTGTCATTGTTGAAGGCAAACCTGCAGAAGAGTACGAAGCTGTCGAAAATTCTTTGGCGGCAGAGAAAAGTTGCGATGTAGATCAAAGATCCAATTCCTCGAATGAACGCGAAGAAGCATGCACCATCACCAGATACATACAATCCGTCGGTGGTAAATACTTTGCAGTGGAAGTCCGAGTGAAGAATATAGATATAGCATTAAGTGGCATCGAAGACGGATGGCGGCTGATCTTCCATGTTCACGTCGACGGGGTGAAAATCTACGACTATATCCTCTGGAATATTGAGGGTAAAACCCACCTAGAGACAGTACACGGACCGCATCAAACAGGCATGCACTTTGCCAAGTTAGAAACCAGTAGGTTCTGGGCAGGAAGAATTGAAGGTTGACGCCACCTAGACTGATATCATCCTAGGTTCTTCTCCTGCCCCAAACAGTGTGATACTGCATTGGAGGAACAGGCTGGCCAATGTAGGAGAGATCACCGTCAAATTCTTTCACCAGAGATTGAGAAGATCCTTTTGTCCAACCATGACTGCGAATTACGACAGAGATATTCCCAAAGCGGCCATTGAAGCAAAATCTCAAACTCATCATATAATGTATGCTCCGTCCACTGAACTCCTCGAATCGTTTCGTAGCTAACCATAATACCGCAAGGCTCAAGCCACTATTTTATGTGACTGCAAAACCGAGCGCTTCCTTTGAACCCCCTGGAGTGATGCCGGTACAACAGGCTTTGAGAATCGTCCCATGGCCTTCTTCAGATTTATCTACAGATCTCGTGGTATGTAGAAATCTCAATTCCCTATCTTGCCACGGATATCCACTGACCTGGTGGTGCACCTCAATCGATAGAAGCGCTCCAAAGTATGGGAATCCTTGATCCAATTTTTGGCATTTGCAATAGTTTCTTCGATGATATGACAGTCGAACAACGCAGAAAAGTAGAGGAATTTGTGATGGAAATGCAGGTTGGTGGCAATACAGACTCACACTCGTTGTGATGCTGCGACTCCAATTCGCGACTGTGTTCAAGAGCTAACTATACTGTCTTTGATTAGAAAGAGTCTAGAAGCCCGAAGTCTTGAATCTTTATAGAGAGGACGCGACAGGACACTTGGATGATAGGTGCAATGGAATTTTAAGCAAGATAATTGTAATGAGAGAAATACGCACCTGCTTTGCCAAAACTATTGAAAAGTGCTTGTTGCAACGGTCCGCAGATGGCTGATATTACCCTTCCTAACCATAGTTGTAACTTGTGCCTTCATCCATACCAAACTTGGATATGCTCTAACTTGTGAAGCGCGATCAAAATCTCATCGACCGGGGTAGCATTTCTATTTATTTCTTGAAACGCGGAAGCTGTAGGAAGAGTCTTCGAACCTTGGAGAATCAAGAATGCAAAATTAGCGATTCTAATAAAAGTCCGAAGTTTGGAGGCCTACTTGCATTTCGAAGATGTTCGTGAAGCTATGTTGATTTGCGGAAAGTGAGCACTGATAGTGAACTCTCTCAAAATTGCGGTATATATATTCACGCGTTGTGAATGACAGGAATTAAATAAATGAATGCATGTGAGATAAGTTCAAATGCGTACAGTTCCTGACAGAAAAGGTACGTCGGATAAGATACCAGTACTCGGATTTAGAAGGTGCAAATCCGACATGGTTGGCACAGTCGGGATGCTGCCATTTTGGTTGCAGTAGTAATACACAATAGAATGCGCGGGAATTTTCATACGGTATCTTTCCGCCGAGCAGCTGCAGCATGGATTATTCTGGTACCAGTACCAGTAACCTTATCCACAAGCCAAACTTTAAGGTTATTCTGCTTTAACCTTATGTACTATTCTCATTCTGGACAAAACTCTACAGTATCTCATCTCATATATTTCACCCTACCGGTACCTTACCTTAGTACTTTAATCAACGACCTGCCTACTACCTACTACCTATTCACTAACTAGGTGGTCAGAACTTGATGTGAATAGCAAAAAGAGTACCGAAATTGCTAATAAGTTTTGATTGACGCGATACAACATATTTAATTTCGTGTCAAGTCGGCCTCACTTGTTAAATTTCCTACAACTGCACGCCTTTTGTGCAAAACAATTTCTACAAATCATCAGAAGAAATCCACTTTCGATTTCCTCGCAAATACCATACCATACCATCGACGTTCCACGATGGCGATCCTCGAATCACTTCCTGGTATCAAGGTTACGGTTTGTGTTAATAATGATCCATTGAAAGAGTATGACCCAGACCCTGAAGAAGCCACAGAAACCAATGCGTCGAAGGGAAAAACTGAATCGGCAGATATTGTAGAATATCAAGCTTCTAAGACGGTTTCCAAATATATTGAGTCGATTGAAGGCGATATCTTCACTGTTAACTATAGTATGAACGCGCCATATGAGTTCACTGGGGACGCCTCGTGTCTTGGTTTCAAGCTGTTCATCGATGGACTGTTCATGCGCAGTATGGCGGTTTTAAAATCTTCGTATCTCAAAAGCAAGGATATTTCTAGTACGATAACAGGTAGAAAGTCTGGTACCAACATCCAGCAATGGCTTCACGAATTCAAATTTGCGAAGATACAAACAAGTAAGCTTGCAGAGTTCATGGTTAGATGATTTACTGACTATAACGAGCCCAAAATGATACATCTGATGATATGATTCAGGATGTAGGATCAATTGGAACAATTGAGGTCCGTGTAAACCGTAGGAAGGTCTTGAAAAAAGGGAAAACAACAACTACATCAGGAACTTTCGGCCCGGCTGAGGTGTACGAAAAGAAACTCAAGGGTCAAGCAAAGTCTCATGCTACAGTGTAAGAACCCTGGCCCCAAAGAGCGAAACGAACCAGTTTTTGCAAGAGAGGCTGACATGAAGATTCAGCTTCGAAGATCCAAAGAAAGTAAAAGAGTCTCTGCACTGGAAAACAGATTATTGTGATGGGAAGGATTATCCTATTGCTATTTTCAAGTTCTATTACCGGTCAAGAAGTAAGACTTACATGCAATCAAACTAGACGTGATATACGCTAACTTCCAGACAATAGAAGATCTTCAAATTCTCGGTTTCATTGAACGAACTCCCGAGCCAGAGCCGACTGCAAGCCCTACTCCTGTCCGGTCATCACCATCCCCCGCCGAGTTACCCGATGTTGCAGCCCCATCAATCATTCCAGGCCTTAAACTTGAGGACATGGATTCCGTACAAACTGCTCAGTTAATTGCTCAACTTCAACAAAGTTTACAAAACCAAGACCCGGCTCAAGCGCCAGCATCGGGTGCTGCAACATTGGTATCTTCGGCCCATAGTCGATCGATTAAGCGTGAACGTGAGGGCGATGGCAACGGTACAGTTCCTCAGAAAAGACAAAGATAGCGTAGAAAAGTTACTGTGACTATTGATCTCACTGGGGATGATTCAGATGATGCGGTCGAGGTGGAATAGATCTACCTTTGGTGGGTGCTTTCAGAGCACGTGACTTTATGGGACTGATGGGTACAAATCAACAATTTTAATACTCCAATACATATCAAATTTCCTGAGATGTATAATAAAAGAATACCAGATAATCTCAAATCAAATATATTTGCAACAACATCTGCAATAACCTTTGCAATTCTCATGAAGAAACAGTGCGCATTTTCATACATCAACTACCGATATACCCATGACCAGCTGGACCAGTCACAATTTACATTAGCAGCCACCCGTTTGAGGATCCAATGAATGCTGCACTGTAGACATGTCCTGTATCGGTGATTCTTTCCACCGAGCAGAGACCCTGTCTTGTGCCGCATGTAAAGTTTCTTATCTCAATTCCCAGAATATAAATTTGGGACAATACCCAGATTTCCACGAAATCCGATTTCTCCTCATCGTCGCGCATCTTCCTCAGCCTTACCTGAGTTCCGTACTTAAAGTACAATTTATTTGACCCTTCCATCACCAAAATATATAAGTATCTAGTTCTGATATCTTGAAAGGATAATTTTTTGCCTTCTGTACCTGCTGCCCTTTTAATCGTATTTTATTTGATGATATACAGGCTAGCACTTTCACAAACGGGGCCAGACCCATGATCGATAGATAGTACATCTGATGGTCGATTGAGTCGCCTAAACCACTTCTTGACCGTTCTTTCGATTTTGGAAATAATTCCGCTCTCTCATCAAGACAATTGTTTTCATATTCAAAACCACATACCGGAAATCAACGACGTGATGGCTGTCCTAGATTCTCTGCGGGATATACAAGTCACTATCCGCACATTAGATAATTGTTTAATCCACGAATACGACATCGATGATGCTGAGGGACCCAAAATGCCAGTAAGGACAAAACGTAATGTTGCGGAGTGGCAGGCTTCTAGGACGGTTTTGAGGTACATCGAATCTGTTGCGGGGGAGTACTTCACTATACACTGCTCAGTCAGACCCTCATATAAATTCAAAGGCGCCTGTACAGTGCTTGGCTTCGATGTGTATGTTGATGGAATACTTGTGGATGAACCGCTTTTCTCGAAACCGGATGAGGGAAACACTTGCCTATGGGAAGGTATTGTCTCGGGGGTAACGACCCCCGATGATTCGGAAGTACGAAAATTCAAATTTAATGATTTAGAATCAGGTATTAAATACTCAATTCAACAGATGTTTTGCATGCTGACCAATTTAGCACGAGACAATTCGCTGCGCAATCCCATAGAGAAAGTTGATGTCTCCGAATGCCTAGGAGAAATCGAGGTAAGAGTGTTCAGACTTAAACAGCCGGTGCGTTCGAAGAAAAAGGAGATGAAGAAAGCCGAAGAACAAGCAGCACTCGAAACACTGGGAAAGGACGAGGAGTCGTTGGTTGGACAAGGAATATCCCACAAAGTCGCGTAAGATATTCTAGTGCAGTTTCTGCGTCGCTGTTATACGCGTGGTTTTTGACTTAGTAGCTAGACTTGGGGAAGCAAAGACGGCAGACTGTTACGCCTATTTTGAAACAGTACACTGCGATGGAGAAAAATTTCCTATTGCGATCTTCAAACACAGATACAGATCGAAGGGTATGATACGGGCCACGTTATATAGAATATGAATACAGGCGCTAACCTGTTTAAAGAGGATCTTCAAAGTCTCGGCATCCTTGAGAGAAGTCCGGAACCAGAACGTAATCCAGTACCCGAAAGCACCCCAGAAAGGACTCCAGGAAGGACTCCCGCAAGGACTTCCACAAGGAGTGTTGCAAGGACCTCCACAATGACTCCCGCAAGGAGTCTCTCGAGGAGTATTGCAAGGAGTTCCGCAAGAACCCCCACCGCAAGAACCCCTTCCGCAAGGAGTCCCTCCATAAGATCTTCTCCCGCGACAACTCCCCCCGCAGGGACTCCTGTTAAATCCGAACTCAACTCTGAACCTGAAAGATTCCTTCCAGAGGATATACCTCAATCTGCCCCCGCCAGCTCATCACAAAGCAATCTTCCTAGCCAGACTATGCTAGATATAGGCTCACTTGCCCCGAGAGCCCGGCGTGTCGTTGAGACTTTCGTTGAGAGTTTACAGCTTTCCCATGGGGCGAACGACCAAGCAGTCGCTTTAGCAGCTACACTTTCTAGTATAGCAGCTATACTCAATCCACCTCTCAATCCACCTATCAAGCGTGAAAATGAGGAGAACGACGGCGAAGCTCGTAAGAAACGACGCAAACTTAAGTGGACCGTTGATCTCACTGGACCCGATTCTGATGATTCGAGTTAATCCGATGATGCTGATTGAGACGGATGTGTTATCTTGTGAGTGAATCATTCCCATATGCTCTTATATATAATTATTATGGTGATAGTTTAGCTGACGTACTTAGTCTCCAACCACGTCGTTACACAATTTAAATATGTCAGCCACGGCTTTATGGACCTCGTTGGCGTTATCCTCCCGTTGGCATTGTGGGCCCTATTGGCGTTATGGACTTTGTTGGCATTATAAAATTTGTTGGCGTTATAGACTTTTGTTGGCATTATGAATCATTGTTGGCGTTATGGACCCTAGCGATTCTCCCATGGTCCCCCGTTTTGATTTCTGGTTATTTTCTCGGCTTTGATTGAGAGTATAAAAGTCGCAACAAGCATTTGGCGGATGGAGTAAAATGGAGTTCTCGGTTCTAGGCGGCGGATATAGTCAGTTATTTTTAAGTCATTGGAGAAAGCATCCTCTTCATTACTCTTAGGGAGCATCAAGTAGTATAGGAAATTCTAAAAGTCCGCGTTATCATGCTGGGGTTAGCAACTTTTATGTTCATTTCTGAATTGCCCAAAATACTAGAAACGCGCGCGAGGGAAGATATCCGCCTTGTGATAACGTAGGACGGGATCTCTGCTGGTATTGGCTGCCGGGGGAGGCCCGTTTGCAGGTTATTCACTTTATTTGGGATGAAAGGATCACCAGTGGTTGCAATAAGTCTATCACCACCTAGGGATTTAAAATTTTATATCAATTTCAATGTTTGTTCGTTAATTGTTCAATACGAACTTAAACATTGTAATAAAAGAATTTGACTTCGAACAAAGGAATATTCAACAGTTATATGAAGTTGAAATTTGCCGTTGTGATAGATTTATCACAACCGCTGGTGGATCTCCTCTTATATCTTGGAATAAAACAAATCCTGCGTGGGGGTGGCGCTTACTTATCACATGATCGGAATTTACAATGATATTGATAACTGATGCTACAACCCTATTTTCATAGATTTCCCTGTAGTCCTAGCGTGTACCACAGCCGCCGTTTGAAGAGGACTCTCGGACCTCCGTCCAAGCAATGACGAGAAAATATTTCCCGGTAATATAGCACTTGTACAACATTTGGCTTCACATTGTACATGATTATAGCAGACTCAAGTTGAGCCAACAGCTATATCTTCTCAAATATTCATAGATATCATTGGGTTTTCGCTGCTCTAATTCGAAAGTAATTGTAGTACTTGTCCTTAATACAGTGACGTCATGATTCATCATGTGTTCAAGCTAGAGGGTTTCTAAAACTTAAATCATATTATCACAATCTACATAAGTATGTAGCCAGTTGCTTTCATATAGTAAGAAATCCTGATATCTTTACATTCTTCGTTTTTGAGTCTCACGCGCTATGGCTATTTTGGAATCATTACGTGGGGTTGAAGTGTCTGTTTGCGTTAAAGGGGTGCCACTTCAAGAATATGACAATAAGGAGGAAGTAGAATTGAACTCCGACGACTACGACTACGATAATGATTTTGAAAAAGCCGAGGACGAACTTTCAAGGACTACCTCGAAATACATCATGTCAAGTGCTGGCGATTTCTTCTCAATCAAGTGCAGAGTCAAGGAGACTTACAAATTCAAGGGCTGTTGCCAATCACTGGGATTTGAAGCTTTCGTCGACGGCAAAAGGATCGATCTTAGGGTTACAGGACATGGGATGACTGCAATACTAGGCAAGCTAAGTGACACGGGTGCAAATCTTCAACTCCACAAGCTACAATTTGCTAAAATACATACAAGTAAGTAACCAGCACTGAAAGCCATGAATTATTATTGAGATTACAGTAGCCGACGATGATTTCAAGCTTGCTACGAAACGAGACGTCGAATCTATTGGGTTAATTCACGTCCTTGTCTTTCGCCGTACACTTCTAAGAAAGTCAAAATCACAGACTCTCCAGCAGAGAGATGTCGGTGTTTTCGAAGATGGAGAAATCCACGAGAAAAAATTGAAAGGACAGGCCAAAAGCCATAGTACTTGGTAAGATGCCCCCTTTTCTACTTCATTGTCTGGACGTATCGTTGATTCAAGTGATCACCAGTTTTGGAGCTGTCAGCTCGA
>JWJB01010396.1:0-17925 GCA_000812895.1 Rutstroemia sydowiana
ATGGCGCAGAAAGGTCAAGTGGAATGTAAACTCCTCCAATTCTCATGATAGCCAAAATGGAGGCAATCATGTACGACGATGGCTCTTGTAAGATTGCAATTCGAGACCCAAGTCTGGCTCCAGACTTAATGAGAGTCGTGGAGATACACCCACATAATTTTGCAAGATTCGAATATGAGGTATCTTCTCCCCCATTACCTTTAACTGCTGGATAATCTGGATATAGATTTACAATATTGTCGAATCTATGAATGACAGTTTCAGGCCATTGCGAGACTCGTGAAAGGCCTGAAATTATTATTAGTATGGATAAAATGCGGTTATAGCTACATCTGAACTGACCCTGACTAAACTTCTGCACATCCTGGATTTGACTGGGCTCATAAATGCTAGGCTTGGAAAGGGTCGCACTCGGAGTACTCAAAAACCCCTTCACAAGTCTTTCGTAGCTTTTGATGAGAATCTTTGCCTCAGATATCTTGTACAAGTCACTGCGCACTATTAGACTAATTTGACACTCTTCTGAGTTGTCAACGATATCCAGGTTCAAATCATAGCCAGTCTTGGTGGAAGTCAAGGAAACAAACTCTACTTCATTCTCACCCCAAACCTGGTTGCCCAACCCAGGTCTATAATTGACAAAACATTGAAAGATAGGGGTAGCCGTGGCAGATCTCGGCGGATCCAACCTAAACACTCGTTAGAATTATCATTAAGCTTACGTTCAGGATACCATACTGATCAATAAGGACCTGAAGCGGCACCTGAGAATTATTCAGTGCGTTATAGGCCACATCACGTGTATCCTGGAGTACATCTTCAAACTTGGCAGACAGTCTGTTGCGGAAACGTAAGGGAAGGACATTAATAAAGACACCTATACTGCTCATCGCTTTGTCATTACCTCTATTGGCGTCAGCGATCCCAATCGACACATCTTCTACATCAGCATATCGTGATAAGAGAGCTCGAAAGCATGAGAGATAGAAATGGAACGAGGTAACTCTATTTTTGCGACAGAGAGCTTGTATTTTTGACTGTGTTGCCGAATCGATCTTGGCAACGACAACCAAATCATCAAATGTTATTAGTGGAGGATGTGAAATAACAGGCGAGACGCGAAGAACAGGCAAGGAAGGTGGAAAGTCAGAATATTGGGCTTTCCAGAAAGTTAATTCCTTTTGAAATTTGATATACTCCAGATTGTAGTTTTGCTCTTCTACAAATTCCCGATACTGTAAGGCTGGTTCAATCTCGTGGTCATGGTTGTAGTGTTGGAATAAGTCCTGTACGAGGACCTGGACGGAGAAACCATCCATTATGAGATGATTTGCTCCGATAAGTAAGAAGTGGCTGGTGGAAGAGATGGAGAGGAGGATAATTCGACAAGTCTCCCCCTTCTTAATATCAAAGATATGAAGTTCAACTTCTCTTTTTGCTAGCTCAACTTCATCTTCGTTAACGACACGTCGATTTTCAAGCTGCAAGTAACCGGTCTTCATGATACCCTGCATGATCCCCGTATCGGTGGCATAAAAGCAAGTCCGAAGAGATTCGTGTCGATTTCCGAGGATCCGTACCGCTTCTTCGAGGTCTGGTATTCGGATCGACCCTGTTAAGTGGACAACCCCAGAAAGATTGAGACTAGTCTTGTTTTCAAACAAGGTTGATGCAAACCAAAACATGCCTTGAGCTAAGGATAATGGAATTGAAGCAAGGATGGTGTGATCCATAAGCTTGGGTTTCTGGGCTTCATCTTCAAATCCTGGGTTAGATGCGTCTGAAGGAATGTTACTCCAATCACCAGAATTTTGGTTGTCGCTGACTGAGACTTCCGAGGAACTGTCATCCATGATTATTTTTACATCAGAATCAGGTGTATTGGTAGAAATGGTATGGTTATCTAGAGGCGCAGCCTCCATATGCGGAATGAGATCCATGGCGATTTTCTTAACCGTCGCTTCTACCAGCTCTTTCACGGTGATACCACTCAATATCTTCAGAAGAGGATAATTGAACTGCAAATTCTGTACTAACCAGGTACGGATTTCAGTAGCCATGAGAGAATCGATACCGAGATCGTCTAGACGACTAGCATACAGAGTGACTGGATTCATAGCGATGATATCAAGCTGGAATAATGAGCCGAGTTTGTCCAGTAAAGCGGTTCTAACAATCTGGAGCAGATCGCTACGATTCTGTACTGTAGAAAGTTGTTCTTTCAGTGGAAGTTTGTATTTCGAAGCCGACAGGGTATCCAGGGTGCCTAAAAGATAATGGCTCATAAGTGGATTTGAGGACCAAATCGGCTGAAACGCTTCGTTCAACCGGACTTGTCTGACGCCAGTCGTAATGTCGATACTTGATTCAGAAGTTGGGTGACCGGAAATAACAGCTTCAGCAAATAACTGATGGAAGTCTTGCTCAGATAAAGCCCTTCCTGCAAACAAAAACATAGTACTGCGGGCATCGAATTGCCGCTCCGCAATGTAGCCAACACCAGATATGTAGCCAATGTTGATAACACTTGCTGCAAGTCCACGTTGTCTTCGTTGCTCGGCCAAGCTGATCATAAACATATTCGCAGCCGAGTAAGACGACTGACCAGTGGTCCCAAGAACTGATGAGATAGAAGAGAAGAATATGAAGAACTGCAGCGTATTTTGTTGAAACAAGTCATTGAGGTGGATGCTTCCTTCTACTTTTGGTTTAGTTACTTGCTGAATCTTCTCAAAGCTCATGTCGCTCATATTTGAATCCTGTAAGACCACTGGACATGTCAGCTTGAGATTACGGAAGATGATCACTTGATACTTACTGGCGCCTTGAGCCACACCACCAATCTGAGGTAATGTCGAGCATATTTCGGCATATGTCCTTGTCAAGTCATCTTTCTTTGTGATATCACTGGTTCTAGTTAGATTTATACCCAGCAGGTACTCAAGAAAAAGTAAAGACCTTACATCGCAAATACTTTGACCACCGCCTGTAAGGCAGCCATCTCCTTTAACCAGGAATCTTGGATGTTCGGTTTCCGACTGGAGAGTACTACATATCGTGCACCGTGTCGAATCATCCATTCACAGAGAGAAAATCCTAGACTTCCTGTCAAACCGACCAGCCAATAAGTCTTATCACTAGAAAAGATTGGCTGGGTGTCGATCGGCTCTACTTTCGTCCATACATCACCCTCAGTCCAATCAATGATCGTCTGTGGTTTCAGAACCTTCTCGCTGTGGGCGATCTCATCAAGTTTGATAAGTTGATTCGGTAGGGTTTGTACTGAACTTGTCTCGAGGTCTCTACAAATCTCTATTGTGATCTTCTCCAAGGCTTGGTGAACTCGATCCTTTTGTATAGCAAGTGGCTCGCGAGGCACACCACCAAAAATTGTCTTCAGGGTTTTACAGCTGCATGAAGCAGAGAGCAGGGGACTAAACCGCTCTGCCGCCTGCTGGCTTTCTTCTGATGATGCCAGATTTAAGAACACATCCATTGAGGACAGGTCCAAAGCTTCTAAGATGCGAGCAGAACTATTTTGGTGGACTTTCAGACAATCTGGAATAATGCAGGTGCTCTCAATTGTAGTTGATGTAACCTCCACTCCTTTGAACTGTGCCTTGCTCTTCAATATTCTGGCGAATTCGGGATATGGCTCGTGCACTAATATCCTATCTCCTTCTTCTAAACCTTGTAGAGCCTCGTAGACCAAATAGTACAATATAAAACGATGAACAAACTGTGTTTCCGACCCAGGAGGTATCTCAAGCGGAAATACCAAAAACGTGGAAGGGGAGATCGCTGATGTGTTTTTGGTTGACAAAGCGAAAAAGGTTTTGGGGGAGTTTACGTATTTGCCGATAGATAGAAACAATCGAGCATGTGATGAAATCTTCACTGGCGACAGGATAGAATGAGTAACCTGCCCTTTCACGTCTTGGGGTATATTTGACCCAGCTATTAATTCCAATTCCCTCCGGAGGAAGTACGTTTTACCGGAGGCAACAACACTGAGAATATGATCATGTAAGTTGCTCTTTCCGAGAATCAAACGACGACTAGAATTGTAGCGATTGTTCATGGACTCTTCGGCCTTTAAACGAGGAACAACACATTGACCTCCTTTTCCAATCACCAGCTCTCGTTCGATACGAAAATAGGTACCGTCGTTAGAATGAAGCTGCATCCAAGACTGTGATGCCTTGAATCGCAACAAATGTTCTGCAAACGTTCTAGCATCCAGTTGTTCTGGTTCCTCGACATCTAAGAATTGGACTTCGAGACTGGGGAGTTCGTTGATTACCGAACGGATTAATCCGACTAACATATTAGAGAATGGCTGGCTAGCACGCCGACCATGCGTAATCCAGAGAACGCTTCCTACTTGTTGCAACATCCATTTCAGACACTCCCAGGTTTCATTGGTAAGATTTTTAAAGACAGGGTTGTCTAACTCGGACAAATTGAGTATAGTTGTGGTCGAAGAGAGGGATAAGGATTGAAGATCGAGTAGAGTGCGCACACGAGTGATATCCCTGCAGTAACCTTTCAATAGTACTTGCAATTTTGCCATATGCTTCACAGTTTTCATGCTTTCACCGCCAATCAACACAAGGTCTTCAATGATGGCTCCTTCACTGGACAGTGAAGAAGCAAGCGGATCTCGCAGCAAAGCAACTTTTTCATTCGTTGCCTGGGACACAAATAGCGTCAATGGATAAATGAAGGGATGCGGATCAGTTGTCGTACTGTCGCAGCCTGAAAACCCAGCCTTTCGAAGTAAATAATCCCACTCCACAAGATCAACGCTTGGGGACAAGGACCGTCCTTCACCTACTCCAGACCACCACCCAGGGAATGCCCCGAATATGGTACGGAAGTGGACAGGTAGGTTGCCTTGCAATTCTAAGACAACAAGATAACCTCCAGGTCTCAAGAGCCGCCGAGCGTTCTGCAAAGTTTGAATGATTGAAGGGGTCGCATGTAAAATCATAGAAGCAACAATTAAATCATATGAATGCTTCTCAAAGCCTTGAACACAGGGGTCTCTGGTGATATCGAGTGCTTTGAAGAGCATTCTATCTGCACGGTTCCCAAGTACAGATTTCGCGGATTCGAAGAATTCAGATGAGATATCAGTGAAAGTATAGGATGAGAAGCACTGGCCGACATTGTGTAATATTGCATTCGTTGCTGCACCTGTTCCTGCCCCAATTTCGAGAACCTGAATGTGCGGAGAACTATGGGTTATCTGCTTTATTGTACGTCCGAGAAACTTCAAGTACTCTGGCATTCCAAGACGATCTTGATAGTATTTGGTCAACAGGCCGTCTTGCATGGCAATCTCAATTGCTGGTACACCGTGCATAATAATATCGGCAAGACTTTCACCAATGGTAACCAGTAACTTAAAATCAATGATACCCGAATAAAGGCTACAAACGCCAGTGATTGTTTCTAAAGTGTCGTTCTCCCACTCATCTTTCCACAAGGACAAATCACCACCTTTGGCAATGGATAATGTGTGGGAGGCAAACTTGAAAAATGATGCGTACGGCTCCTGTTGTCTTGAGAGATCATCGGGAGGAACATCTTGTTCAAGTTTTCGCAAATAAAATAACGCTACACGTTCAAGCATATATACCAGCTCATATGATTTGCTTGTATCCAGGGGATAGTCAAAATCAACCTGCTGAGCATCCGGGAATTTGGGACCCCAGACCGTTGAAGAGAACATGACTTTATCATCCCTTACTGTAGCTGGCGAGAAAGGAACGCATCGCAGTCCTTCAACTTGTATCATAGCGTTATCTGATCCGATTGGGAATATGTCTACATCCCCTGAAAAGGATGCCATATAGTTTGGCTGAAACGCGTCGAAAGCTAAGTGCTTTCCATTTGTGGTGTCGTATATACACAGGCTAGGATTCACCCTGATGCTGCGGATTCCTTTTGGTACATGTATGGACCACAATTTACCATCCCCTGGAGCAGACGCTGCGAGAAGAATACTTTGAAAAGCTGCATCCAGCATAGCGGGATGAACTAGCAAATTCGAATCCTTAGCGTACGAGACTAATCCACTTGCTGCCCCAAGTTTCCGTTCAAGGCTAGACAGCGCAACAAAATCATTGGAGTATTGATACTCAAGCTTCGCTAACGACTCATAGAAATCTTCCGACCTGATTTTTATGAGGTTTGGAGGACGCATGGTTCTGGTTGGGAGAGTGGTTTTTGAGGGGGTTCCTAAACTTATGTGAACACTACCACTAGCCAGAGAAACAAGGGATTCCCCGCTGTTACTCGTGGCTCCGTTATAATGAAATTTTGCTGAAATTTGCGAAGTGTCGCGTCGATCGATGTCAGTCATCGAGAACATGACTTCCACGCTGGAATCCTCGCTATCAAATGTGAGCGCTTGGCCGATATCGACGTTGGAGATTTCCACAAAAGACACAGAGGCACCATTGAGAAGTTTCATACAGGCCTCTAATGCTGTTACGACATATCCTGCTGCCGGAAAGACAATCTGTCCCTGGAGTTGATGGCCATGCAGCCACGTCACCTCTTTTGGGCGCAATAGATTCCGCCAGCGCATTTCATGATCTGTTGAATCAGGACACATATGACCTAGAAGCTCATGTGCAGAATCTTGTCTCAGTCGAATAGCTTTTGCGTATCTTGATTCATGCCAATACTCATTCTCATGGTTCCAACAATATCCTGGAAGTTCTTTCATCAGACGAGGAGTCCTTTGGTCACAAAATAATTGCTCATATGTTTCAAGCATTATAGAACTTTTCCCAAGATGCTTTGAAAGGTAACCAAAGCCATTGGCAACGGTTTCGAGGTCGTCAGTACCTCGTTCGAGAAGACATGTGTATGGAATAATATCATTAGTGTCACTCTGTATGGTTTGAAGTAGAGGTGCTTTCAATGCAGGATGGGGTCCGACTTCAATAGTGAGATCAAATGGGCCACTGCTAGCACAAGCATGTTCGACAGCTTGCTTGAAAAGCACTGGATTCAGCAAATTTCGGTTCCAATATGGGCCGTTGAGGGCACCAACTAACTCGGAAGCTTCATCCTTAGAAACACTTGAAAACCAGGCGATACCCGAAGATGGCAATTGCGGCTTGATTTCGAGATATTGCAATGATTCCAGAAACTTATTTGAGCAGGGTTTCATGTGGGGAGAATGATAAGCCTTATCCACTTTCAAAATTCTTGTGAATTTCTTCTCATCCCTGAAAGTAACGTTCAATTCCTCAATGGCATCATAATTTCCAGAAACCGTGATGCTGGCGGAGGAGTTGACGGCCGCGATGTAAGCCCGTCCTTTGAATTCAGGTTGTTGAAGGAGGTCTTCAATATCTTCAAGAGAGCTTCCCACAGCTATCATAGCACCCTGTTGACCTTCAGGTCCTTGTGCCAACTTGGTAAACAATCCACGATAATAAGCGATGCAAATTGCATCCTCGGCTGATATAAGTCCGCACGCGTAAGTAGCGGCGATCTCCCCAGAAGAATGACCCACGACCGCCGTGAATTTGACTCCAGCCAAACGGAGTATATCGACTAAAAGTATCTGGACTGCTGTGCAAAGAGGTTGCGAGTACGCTGCATTACCCACTTGGGAAGTAGATGAGTCTTTCTGAAGCTCTGTGATCAAGGACCACGATGGTCGGTCATCCGCTGGCAGGGAAGCCAGCCGCCCATCGAGATTCCGCAGGATTGTGCGAGCGGTTTCGGATTTGGAGATCAACCTAGCGCCCATTTGAGCCCATTGAGCCCCTTGCCCAGTGAATATTGCAAGTATGCGAGGAGCTGAATCACCAGAATTTTGACGAGTCCGAGTACCCAGATGAAGTTCTGTGTTTGATTTTGGTTCATCGATGGCATGGCGGATCTTGGAAGCTAGTTGCTCCGACGTAGAAGCTGAGAGATTAACTGCTAAGGGCAAGCGCGTTCTTCCGTTATTCAAGGTAAAAGACAAGTCTCCTAAGTCTATTTGGGATCCGTTGGTGATGAGAAACTCATGATAATGTTCAAGAACACCCGTCAAAGAGAGCTCCGATGCCGCCGAGAAAATGAATGGGCGCGCGATGACTTGATCGTGGTGTTGACCGACTTTAGAAGCTGGTGCGGAATAGCTTTGCAGGATAGCATGAGCATTTGCACCTCCGAAACCGAAGCTGCAAATTCACAATACATTATTAGAGAAGGACATCGGTGAGATACTTCAGTGTAATGGGACCTACCTATTTAAACTTGCTCTGCGAGAACTCCCCTGTGGGAGCGATGGCCAGGCAATAGGAGAAGAAAGAATGCGCAAGTGATCATAAAATGGCGCGATGCTCGGGTTCAGATGATCAAAAAGTAGATTAGGGGGAATGATTGAATTTTGCAAGGCGAGCGAGGCTTTTAGAAGACCTGCCAAACCGGCTGTACCTTCAGTATGTCCGATGACGGTTTTGATCGAACCAACAAACAGCGGGGTATTTGTGGTAGAAATGCTGTCCATCATGTTTTTGCTGGCACTATTGCCATCGAAAAAAGCTTTGATTATTGCCTCGGCTTCTATAGGATCTCCTGCAGGAGTTCCAGTACCGTGAGCTTCAAAATACTGTGGTCGATCCGAAGGTAAGCTGAGATCCAGGCCAGCACGGCGATAGCATTCGCGTATAAGACTGGCTTGTGCCGAGGCACTTGGTCTGCGAAGTTGTTAGCTTTTGGAATATGCGAATGTTCGTGGTAGATAGGCGAAGCTCTCAATTCACGGCCATGAAGTAGGTGGAATCAATAATGTTCTAATCCGAGAGCTTCTCTACTTCAAAAAAGTATCGAAAGGTTTTGGGGAACTTGAATAAAATCCTAATCTTTCCAATACAACAAGCCCAGCCCAGCCGTATCTGTAACAGTAGGAATAAGAGAAATGGAGAGATGTCAGGGAACTAAGAAATTGCGTACACTGTAATGCCCTTCGTTTTACCATCCTGGTTGACAGCTGTTTCACGGATAACGCATTCGATATGGTCGCCATCCGCCTCCGCAGCACTGAGGGTCTTCAAGATTACCGCAGCGACACCCTCGCCACGCCCGTATCCATCCGCCTTCGAATCCCACATGCGCGAGCGCCCACTGGGACTAAGCATTTGTACTTTACTCTCTGCCACATACCCTACTGGATCCAACAGGAGATTTGCACCAGTGGCAACGGCCACACGCGAACAACCAGAACGCAGTTGTTGGACGGCATAATGCACTGCAAATAGACTGGAGCTACATGCTGTATCAATTGTCATCGAGGGACCATGCCAGTCAAAGAAATAAGAGAGCCGATTAGCCACGAGGGAGCGGGCGGTTCCGGTGGCGTGGTAGACACCCATTGCTTCCTCGTCACGATTCATGAGATGTTCGTAGTCCGAAACCATCAATCCTGAATACACGGCAGTATCAGAACCTTGTAGACTCTCCATTGTTTGCCCGGAGTTCTCGACGGCTTCAAAAACAGTCTCCAGAAGAAGACGGACTTGAGGGTCTAGAACATGGGCCTCTGCCGGACTGATGCCAAAGAATTGGGCATCGAATTTCTTATGAACACCATCTCCAGATAGGAAATATGAGTCCTTGACATTTGTATGACCGTGGTGCTTCCCTTCCTGGTGATAGAAACCGCGGGAGCTCCATCTATCGTCGGGTACCGACGTAAGGAGGTCGTGGGGCTTTTTGAGCAGGTTCCACAATGATGACGGTGTGTTTGCATTGCCCGGAAAGCGACAACCACTTCCGATGATTGCAATAGGCTCTGGAGTTTTCATAGCCAAATTAACGGTGGGATTTGAGGTCCCTGCAGCTATCAATACTGAATATTTCTATCTTCTCGTTCAGCGAAGCGATAGTAAGCACCGAAACGATGAGCTTACGGATATGATTGACTTGTCCAATCGCTTCGTGATCTGCGTGTTAAGGGATGGTATTCTGTGATACAATCTAGGTCATATAAACAAAATCACGAGAACTGACGGCTCGTCATCTTTATATCATAAGTTGACTTAAACTGGCTTAAGATACTTGTTTGTTAACATCCGAATAGAAGTTCCGTTTGACATATAGCAGTGATGGAAAGAAGTTTCAAAGCTACCAATACGTACGTATGCCAAAGAAGGTGGAAACGGATAAATAGACTTCTGACCGCAAAAGCAATATCTGGGTTGATTTCCTGAATGCTACGGGTTGCTTCTTACGATTTGACTACACCCCTTTAGGCAATATGTTATGTAGATGAGGTTGATCTAATACTTAGACCTCAACCTCCCTTCGCTGTTACGAGCTCGATTCTAGCCCCCACCCTCCCAGTTTCCACAAGGGTATAGCCAAGCTCTTGATTTTTTATTATCAAGAAGGGGCTTTTATTGAATCATTAGTAACTGCCTCGTATAAGTGCGATTGCAGCGGTATTCCATTCTTTTCATGCTAGATATTCCAGCACTAGTTCTGATTCTAGTACCTCCTGTCATCGCTTCAGGTGAGATAGAATGCATATGCAGGACTCATTTACCTGGGACTTACGGGAAATCAAGTTGTTCCCCCATCCCTACCTCTATTTCTCAAGTGAAGTAACATCTAGAAAAATAACCAGTAGGAGAGGGTCATGAATTATCGCCATATCATGTAACATCATTTAATTTTACATCTAATAGTGATACCACCATCCTACGTGTATGCCCATAATTTTCAAACTATATTTTTTGATTTAAATATTTCTTAAAAAATTCAGAATAACAATTTATAAAGAAAATGAATCCTTGATCATGTTCACTTCTATCCAATACCCCACCCTTCAGAACCGACGATCTCAATATTCTCCAAATATTTAATCCTGGATATATACTACTGTCAAAATTCCTCGGCAATAATTCTTCATAGAACATCATTACCACGCACACACTATCACCATCATGCAAATTGAAAAATCCTGCAAACCAGTAATCGCGCCGCATAAAAAGCCTCATATTCCTTTGATATGAGCATGACAAGTCGGTGTATTGGCTACCACCACACTACAGTCTGCGCCGTTATATTACCTTACGAGACAGGGTTGATGAGTGCTCTATTCTCTAGAATATTCTAGGATATGTTTATGCATGTCTACCATCCACACCACTTAGCACTGCCACCATAGAAATAGCAGGGGCGCCTTTCTGTCTCCTTGTCCGTGTTCAATTCAATGAAAGCTGAGTTCTCAAACGCCCCCATTAGTGAAACTAATATCGAGCAAAATGCATACACTTTTTTCTCTTTTTTTCTTTCTTTCTATCTATCTTTCTGAACTTCGACCTGTGGAAGTATGGCTTTCAAAATTATGTCTGACTCTTTGCAGGGTCCCTCCTTCATAATTTACCCCATCTTGACACCCCTCGCTATTTTAGCCGTTTTTTTTTTTGAGATTTGTCGCATCACGAGCCTCTGTCGGCAAAAATGGTATTGAAGACTGGCTATCTCTTGCAGCTTTGATATTCTATTTGTTCTGGCTCGTGTGTTCTGTTACAGGTTTGTCATAGGATTACATCACCATCTATGGCATAGCTGATATAGTATCTAGTGATAGGTATTTTAAATGGCGGGCAGCTAGCAGATCTGTCACTAGATAGGACAACTACCACTCTCAAGGTTCGTCAAGCATCGCCCTCCCA
Source organism: Rutstroemia sydowiana (assembly GCA_000812895.1). Lineage (NCBI taxonomy): Eukaryota > Fungi > Ascomycota > Leotiomycetes > Helotiales > Rutstroemiaceae > Rutstroemia > Rutstroemia sydowiana. Next base: position 11,697 of record JWJB01010396.1, read on the forward strand.
ACCGGCCATCTCTTGGCACAGTCACTTTATTAGCATTTCTCTTCAGGTCAAGACATTCACTAACAAGTATTGAAGGTAATCTGGGCCTCTGGGTTCCTCTACCCCTTCAATCAAATCTGCGCAAAGTTTAGCATCTTATTACTCTATCATCGTATTTTCGGAGTCACGCGCGGTGGAGCAAAGCAATTGGATTTGTGCAGGTGCTCGACTTTTTTCTGACGTTACTTGTCAACGCATTTCAATGCAATCCAGTCTCCAAATACTGGAATGTTTGGAACTAGACGGCTCGTGCATTAATGTTGGGGCATACTTCGCCGGGGCTGAGAGCATCAACTCTCTTGTTGACTTTGCTATGGCCGTATTGGCGATATACATGCTCCGTGGCCTTCAAATAAATTCGGGAACAAGATGGAAGCTGGGTGTCATCTTCGCCATTGGGGCTCTGTAAGTCAAAACCTACTCCATCGTCCTGCCAGGCTTTGGTACAAGGTTTCGATTGGTATACTGACCTGGTACAGAGCTGGGATCATTGGGTTCATCAAGGTTGGTCTAGCATTTAATGAGACGATTCGTGAGTAGGCCCCATGCTTTAAACACCATCATCTTATGTCATAGATCTTAGCTAATTTTGCATTAGACAATCAGCTCCTCGTGGGATTTTGGTCTACGATGCTGATGAACTTTAGCATCATTTGCTCCTGTGCAATTACATTTAACGCACTTTTACCAGACAGTGACTTTGTAGTCGTACCGCTTCCGAAATTTTGAACTTGGGAAGCAAAGGTAGAACGAACACATTGTCACCAAGAAACAATCCCATTTTCTGAGGGCTGGCTAAACTTCAACCTCAACGCTCGTCGCAAAAATCTGGTCTCAACAGAAATCAATACGACCAAGGTACCGAGTTTTGAGCGGACTATTGAACACCATGTGATGACTCGCGGGAGGCAAGGAAAACTATACAGATTCAACAAAATTTTGAGAATGCTTGAGATAGCCTTTTTGGAGTGGGAAGTTGAGCTCTGATCGAAACATATATCAAATTGCAATGTGCTTAGTGTAGTAGGGAGTAGGAACCTGAAATCTGGAAAAGGCGTGGGGAGATAGGCCGGGTTCCAGCGATAAGATGAAAGCTGCAGTCATTTCCATTCATTATTTGCTAGTATTTCTTTTGTGCGACAGGCTATTATGTACAGAAACCGGGCCATCCAGTAAGACACTGGCCAAGTACACAGTACAGTTTTGATCAAAATTACAGTAGTACACATGCAATTAGATACCCCACATTCCCTTAAGTGCCGTGAGACCCAAAGAAATGCGGGCTGGTGCTTTGATTCCCTAATGTAAACAAAGCCCTGTGAAGAGCCCACATTTTAGTGATGAGCCCTCTATCGACACCTATAATTTACTAGGGCGAATTTCCGGCACTCTAGGGGACAAACTACCCAAGTTGTACTATCCATCTGACAGGCAACATCGTACAGTTTCACTAAGAATCCAATTCAATGCCCCCTTCGAAAAGAAGAAAATCAGGTCCACTTTTCTTCATTTCTTCATTTCACGCGACTCAAAAGCTACTTTGCGATACGACTAAAAGATACTACACTGCGCCATTATTTGTGAGGAAAGACACCACCAGTGTGGGTATAAATAATAACAATAGCTTCCCCTGTCAATAAGCCAATTGGTACGGGGAAGGCGCTTCCATGCTTTGCGGCAAATGTTATGCAGATGTGAACCCCTCGATTTATGTAAGTGTTGGCATCATGCCCCTGGATTATGTAGGTGATCTGGTGAAGAAATAATGTCAGCATTCAACCTTTCGTCATTCCCGGAACAGGTACTTCGCCTTCCCCGTAGGTACCGCGGAAGTGTACCTACGGGGAAGGTGTACCTATGCTTTGCGGCAAATGCTGTACAGATCTGAAGCATACCCCTCGATTTATGTAGGTGCTGGCATCATGTCTCCTGTGTAAGTGATGTGATGAAGAATTAATGTCAACACCCACCTTTTGTATATTTCGGAACAGGTACTTGCGTAACCACGCATATAACCATGTTCTGCAGGGACAGGTCTATTACCACCCAATACGGACGTTTTTCCTGATGATTCCATTGGTGGACCCAATTTGCTAATTGAAGCTGTTCACATATACAAGACACGAGATATTAACTTCGCCATATAGATACATCAAATGAAGCAATAAGTATTGATATAAAGATACCTTCTCCTTTTGGTTCGTCAATCCGCTATTTCTACATGTCTGAAGCAAAGTTGCGGCGAAGTGGGTGCGAAAGGGTTTCTTCGCATGAGTTCGAAGAGAGAAAGTGACATTAATGAAATGAGAGAAGGTAGTAATAATATTAATACTAATATCAGTGTTGCCAATGGGCGGGTCGGGTTACGGATCAGGGTACCTATATCAGAGTGCGGGTAAGACATAAGATTTAAAACTTATAATCAGCTGGGTTAGAGTATGCTCAACATAAGATGGGTTTATAGATCTTTCAGCAATTAATCTTAGGATTTATATGAATTTAGCTTGATTGGACTAATTCATCACCTTATTCAATAAATACCTAAAAGACTAATAATTCTTTCTTCTGAGGCACAGTAAAGGCTACCTATGAATTAGGTTAGTGTTTGTGAGTTTATGTTTGCGAGCTTATCTAATTCATTTGGGTACCCACCATCTTTGGAAACATTGGTTGACAGGTCTACTGTATGTATAATCGGTGTTATGGTAAAGCTTAGGTGTCAGGGGCATTGATTAAAACTCAGGATGCCATGCTGCGGCGCTGCCGTGCACCAGTCCATCCGATACAACTGCAAAAAAAAGCCATACCCCCACTCCCACCCCCACATCACTGTCAACTCAGAATTCCAAATACCTTGCCTGCACATTCAGGGGGGGTCTCATTCAACCAAAACCTTCAAAATCCTACGTTTATCAGGATTTTACGACGCGGCGTAGCGCTGCGCATACAGGTGGTCATGGTTTCATTATTTGTACTACACGAATGTTCAGTGAGGGTTGCATTATTACGCGTAAGACTCAGTAGGTGGCAGTAAATCCACCTAAGTCTGAAAAGACACCTACCTACCTTAACGGGATCTCTACTTTTCATGATTGGTCCTTATGACGGATGTTTGTTGATACGTTGCACGAACAATCTGAGATTTTGATAACCATTGTTTTATAGATGTGCCCTAAATCCGTCTATAGGCGGTTGTTGAAAGTGGGAATTCCTACCTAGGTAGATACGAGTACTGGTACAGGTGGCGCGTGAGAGTAGGTTAATCTTTTTGGAAAGAACTAAGACTATTTCAGTATAAATAAATTATAAAGAATTATATTCAACAATTAACCAAGGACTTGTTCAAAAGGCTTAGATTTTACATAGAAAATGTTTACTTTCTAAACAACCTACAAGAGTACATACGTTCCAATAATTACTCCAATTTCGATGTATGCATGCATAACGGTGAGTGTTCTCAGCAATTGCTGGTACTAATCGAGTTTTTTGTGTGTTGTAACCAACAGTTGGTAAGAGAAATCAGAGTAGTAAACCTTATTCCCACCGCATCTGTTTTGACCAAATTTTACATTTGCATTGTCTTCTTTACACAACTACCTTTCACACCGAAGTTTAAGATTTCATCATTAAGCCAAACCGAGCCATCTGTATTCTAATCACCGTCATACTATGGCCGCACTAAGTATCACCCCTGATGTCCAGGAAATGTCCATTGGAGGACCAGAAGTGACCGGGGATGGGCAAGAATCCTCCCCCCCAGAATTTACACGTGGCTTTGGTTTCTGGGCTGTTATGGTAGGCCTAGGAGTCGCCAACATTATGGCCTCACTGGAGAATAGTGTCGTTGTAACAGCAGGGCCAGCGATTGTCGCTGATCTTGATATGGGCGAGGAGTATGTCTGGATTGGAAATGCTTTCTTTATTTGTTCGTATGTTAATCTCTTATTTCCTGCTTCGCATTCCTAACATACAATTTACTTACATATATTCCATCCTAGTGCTGTAGTACAGCCCATTTTTGGGCAGCTGTGCGACTTGTTTGGTCGAAGATGGAATATGTTGTTCACAACAGCACTCTTTACTCTTGGGTGTGGGATTTGCGGCGGAGCAAGCAGCAGCACAATGCTCATTATAGGACGCGCGATCCAGGGAGCTGGATCTGGAGGGGTACTCATGATTGCTCATATCATAATCGCGGATCTCGCACCACTACGTCAGAGAGGATACTATGTAGCATTTATTATGGCGTTCTACGGTGTTGGTCTCAGCCTAGGACCATTTATTGGGGGTGTTTTTACGGACAAAGTGACTTGGAGATGGGTGAGTTTGAGGTCCCGAAAACTCGGCCGTTACACTACTTGTCCTAATATCATGCCAACAGGCTTTTTATGTCAACTTGCCTATTGGTGGGGCGACTCTTGTGCTACTTTATCTTTTCCTACATGGAAATTATGCACAACCAGAAATATCGGCAATATCAAAGTTGAAGCGCATCGACTGGGTAGGCAATGCTTTGGTCATAATAGGCACTGTTGCCATGCTTTATGCACTAGCTCGAGCTGGCACTCGATACCCGTGGAGCTCATGGCAAACTCTCGTGCCTCTGTTTCTCGGCTTCTTGGCCATAATTCTGTTTGTCATTTGGGAGGGCTGGAATTATAATCCTGAAACACTGCAATTGATGCCACCAAGGCTATTCCGACACCGCACATCGAAGATCGTGGCCATTAATACGTTTTTCCACTGGATGCTCGTGTATTGGGGCTTGTATTTCCTTCCACTTTATTTTCAAGCCGTGCTTTCGTATTCAGCGGAAAAAACAGGGGTTTCAATGCTTCCTTTGTCCCTCATAGCTATTCCGGGTACTTGTATTTCAGCTATGGCAGTATCACGCTTGGGTCGATTTAAGTGGATGCATATATTGGGCGAAGCAATCTTCACCCTCGGTTTTGGACTTTTCGCTTTACAATCAGAAAAGACTACTGTAGCTGAATGGGCCACTTATCAAAGTATTTGTGCTCTTGGAGCAGGCATGGTACTCGACACCCTACTCCCAGCGTTTCAGGCTCCTGTTGCAGAGTCGGATCAAGCCGCTAGTACTACCACGTGGGCTTACATCCGTACCGTTGGCGGCGTTTGGGGCGTCGCTATCCCTGCCACAATCTTCAACAATCGTGTGAACCAACTTGTGTCTACGGTATCAGATTCCACAGCACGAGATTTGATGAAAGATGGTGGTGCTTACCAATATGCATCTGCCGTCTTCGTTGAGTCTTTCCCGGAACTGGTTCGTGGTGAGATCCGTCATGTATACCGCGAAGCTATGAAGCTTGTGTGGCTGGCAGCTGTTGCGTTTGGCGGCTTTGCTTCTGTTCTCTTCTTGTTAGAAAAAGACGTTAAGCTCCGAACGGAGTTGCACACAGAATATGGTCTTTCGAATACAGAGAGGATGAAGAAAGAAAAATCTGCTGGTCTTGAAAAGGCTTCTGAGGCGGAGCAGTGATAAGTAATACCATCAAAAGGAACGAGATGTCATTGTTCTGGGCATATTCGAGAATACCTTCTGTGCTTGAGTGTTCGATCGCATACCCGTCCTTGGGGCTTGAACTTTCACACTTCATTTCTCAAAAGGATATATGTGAGATCCAGAAGGAATTTCACTGCTAATTTTGTCTTCTATGGGACGTGGGAGTTTATTTATTTACTTATTTCATCTAAAAGTCAGAATTCATTGAGCAATTAGAAACGCCACCACTGGTGGGGCAATGGCGATAAATCCCAGAATTTTGCGGTCACAACCCGTTGACAGTGTTGAGCTCTCCGTAAGCCGCAAGGTACAAAGTTATCATATCATAAAAGCTTTCTTTTTTATTCTAAAGAAAAGAAGGAAATAATAAAAGTTTGCGCCTCAGCTTTTGGGCTTGACTGTAGACCAGTATTTGTCATCCCACCCACTGGAAAAGTGATGTATCAGCTTGTAATTCAAGGAACCAAACTTCCATCGATATCTAATTGGTGAGATTCCGCACAGACTGTGGCACAGTAACTATGGTGATCAGTAAATCATTATGGTTGACAAAATTAGTATGCGAACCCTTTATCAAATTTCTTCAGGGTAGAAGACTCTGTACGAAAACCTATAGAGTACTTGCTGTCGATAACGACCAATTGAAACATTGGGTGAGGTCCA
>JWJB01010397.1:0-21091 GCA_000812895.1 Rutstroemia sydowiana
CTTGGAGCTTCCCAGCCGAGTCAGGGTTTGTTGTCTCTCGAAATCTCGAATGATGCTGTTCTGATTCTATTTTGATCCCCAAATGTTGGCAACCCAATATATCATAGAAATTTTGAGTCAATTGGGATCGAGAGAATACTGGGTCCTCTTTCGTATCCATGGATATCTTCCCTACTGTATCAGTTTTTGGACTATTCTTCAACCCGATGAGTCTCTCCTCTGAGGCATTTCTCTTTTGACCGCCAGCAGAAGCGCAGGCAAGGCTGCCAAGAAATGCATTGTGCAGTGAGTGCACCAAGTGGTTTAAAAGTATGGACACTATAGTTTGAGTTCGTTCGGAGATTCGTACCGATTAATTGACCTGCCAATTAGCTGTGGTGAAAAGCTTGCATAATGGGGCTCTTGTTATAGTATGTACTGTACGCTTCGAATGTTGCTTCATCAATCAAAAAAGGGAAAAAAATTGTTAATATGAGGTTGGTAAAATGGTTGGGAAAATTGATAAAGTTAGAACTTTCTTGATAAGCAAGGACTGGGAATCTAGAGAGAACCACCCCACGAAAAGTTTAAGGTGGTGGTGAATTTGATATGATGCAGTAGGTTATTATCCTTGCTGACTTACTCCGAACATATTGCTACCATTGTCTTCAAGGATTGTTCGAAAAGGGTGTCATTGTGCGATTCTCACTACTGTACGTACTGCAATCTCGATATTTTTGAAATATAAAGAAAAACGGATTAGTATATGCAGAAGATATAATCATGTATTGTGTATAGTTTGTAGGTCTAAGGCTTTGATTAGAGTAGTTCTAACAAACGTTGTACATACTTGGATGTATAAGTAGACGAGATGATATAAAGGGGTGTGGGGAGGAGTGGAAATTTTAGAATGCGGCAATGATGAGGTACATATAGGAAGTATCTAACGTTCACTCTTACAAGGCTGAGTCGCTCATATATAAAGTCAACCTCACATTTAGAATCTGGAAATTTTCGTTCGACGTTCCAATCTTATTCAGACAATGAACTTGTAAGTAACCGCAACTCAAAACTATTGGATTTTTCGTTAAATGTTTCAATTGGGTTCGGCCAATTATAAGCAAATACATTGTTGTATAACTCAGGTATTTCTCAATTCGAATAACGGTTTTTAATTGTAGTTAAATGTATAGCAAATTGTAGCTAAGAAGTTTCTTTGGAACGATCTTGATGTATTGCAACTGCCGTGTACAAAACTGTTAGTAACTGGACACGGCGGTCATATATAGCGGACTTGCGGAATAGTCTCCTTTGGCGGTTCCTTGACATTCAAAGATTCCTACTGGCTAAAGGTCATCCATTTTATGATACTACTGGTACACGAGTGGAGATGCACATTCCGAAGCGGGCGGTATACCTGCAACTGATGATACAACTACCAAAACATACATTGTGCTACATTGTGCGACTTTTTGTGCTGCTTGGATTAATAGACTGTTCTAGAACTCCGTTTTTAACTTCATTCAATCAACCCGCTTTTTATATTACCTTGGCTGAGCTTGGATTGGTGCAACGAGATAAAAGAATCATGAAAAGAATCCGAGCTTTCTTCCTAATTGTACTTTGGAAGCAAAATATACTCCACTTTGTCACAAAAGTCTCCACCTTTCCTTTATAGTCCCACTAAAAGTTACGGTAGTTTGGTAGGTAGGGTAGGGTAGGGGGGCAAGGGGAAGGGGATTTTGAACAATCCATGACAACTTGCTGTGTGTGGTTCAATAATGTTCTTCCTTTGAGAAAAAAAGGAAATCCCGGGAATTACTCAATTAGGAAATTATTATAATTGTTATAATTACTTTATATATGTACTTAATATAATAATAAGTAATCAATTCAATATCTTTCTGCATGTAATTTACAGAGTAAGAAATCTTTTTCTTCTGACACGTTGTTGAAGTCACTTACTTTATAACTATATAAATTATTACATCTAGATTATACAATACAATAGGTAGTATAAATATTATTTTCAAAATAAATTTGGAGGGGAAACGAGGGGGTTCTACTAACCGTAATAATTACTATGAATAGCTACTGTATATCCATTTTTCATCATGTTTGTCTCCATAAATCTAGACTCTCCGAAATCATTAGTTCTTTTGGTTCTTAGGAGGAGTTGGTAAGTATGCGGTAAGTAACTATTATGTACACCTAGGTACTGTACAGTATTCTATAAGCAGCACTTGTACTCCGTAGGTACGATTATCTTTTTGATTCGAGTATTCAGATTTCAACCAACCAACCAACGGTGTATGAAATACCGAGTACTGAGTACTACTTTTAGTTGTAATATATGTCTATACTGGTATTTAATTATTACTCGGTGATAGATTATCGTGTAGATCTAATGTTCTTTTTTTCTTTCTTCTTTAAAGAGGTTAATCACCTCACATCATATATTGAGAGACCTAAATAGTTTTATTCATATTCCCTTCCCCGGAAGATTGAAGCAATTCCCCCATTGATCAACTAATGTACAAAAGTAACAGTTTGTACAACCTCTTTATGCAGCAAGTAAATGTATATGACGAGCTTCATACCCAAACAAATACATGGACAGCTAGCTAGCTATACGTAGATGTACTACGATACCCAAAGGAGATAGGTAACCTTAAACCTCAAACTCATGTACAGCGCAAAGGGATAAAGGAGTGTAGTATTTCTAGAGTAATCTACGAAGTACTTTCTACTTCATATAGAATAATAAGCAATATGAAATAAGATCACATCATAAAAGTATCCATGTGGTGGATTGTTCAACAACTTGATGGATACGGAGTATGGCTTACAAAAACAATTTCTCCGGGTCTTGGCATTCTCCTAAACCTCATCTAGATCTAGGATTTCTTTCACATCCTTCCACATCCTAACTAATCCTCACCAACCCTCGTGGTTTGAGTAGAAGCCAATATTGAGGTAGATACCGCTATTCACATTTCTGTAACTACAATAATATCAAGAAATCGGCCACATATAGTACGAACAGTACAGTTGATATATTGATATCGATATTGATATTTTGACGCGTTAATGCCGTCGGGCACGTTTTGGGCAGGGCTGATGAATCAAGCCGTTTCGTACAACTCGGGCCGACATCATTGATGCACGCAGCACCACAATATTGCATACAAACAATTTGTTACCAATTTTCAACTTTAGAGTTTTCATCATACATATCACTCAATCTGTTACTTACCTACCTACCCATCGTGCTCCATTTATCAAACCGAAGGAACATGCCACATTATCACAATATCGATCGAGATCAGCGGTGAAGCTTTGTGGACTTTTAGGCTCTGGCTCAGGAGGTGCGTGGTCTCCTTGTCATGATACCGTGGCTACCTAGCGATTCATGCACAATGTTATCACTTAGCATCAAATGCGTAGTGGGGTACAGGAAAAATCCTTTTCTCAAAGCTTTTCTCCTTGGTGCCACCTCAGAAATTTATACTTGGGCAGCGGCGTCCTCACCAATGACAATAATGTCTATACGGTAGCTTACGAGGAAGGGATGAAGTATCTTGAAATCATATAGGGGCTGAGGCACCTGAGTTGTGCTGATGGATGAATCAGTGATTTTGCTGATTCATCACTGATTCATCACTTACTTGGAGCTTCCCAGCCGAGTCATTCTGATTTCGCACATCATACACGCCGTTTCCGTCGCTAGACTCGACCCTTTCACCAGTGTATAGTTAGTCCATTCACCACCATCACGTGGTGGTAACACTTCTATTAAACACTATCGGGAAGTTCAAACTACCTTTGGTGTCGAAGTCCGGTTCTAGTGAACCTATGGCTACAATCTGTCGTCTAGGCTGGGATCTCACAAGGCTAGTGGCTCTTACTGCGTGTAATCCCTTAGGTTAAACAAGTCAGTGGGCAGCATGGATCGACGTACAATACTGTACCAACCTTTCAATTTTACGTGTTCCTCGTTTCACTTGTCTCCGAATTAGTAATTTTGGAGAATCGCATACAATAATTGGAAATCCCCGTTATGATCTTGTCGATGGTACTGCTGGTTTTGTGGTTACCCCTGGGACACGGACAGTATTTGCATTTAGCCTCAATTGCAACTCCAATTTTCAGGGAGCTACAGCTGACATCAGCACATACATAGGCTCTAACTCTTTATGTAAGCTTCCAGCACTTCCCATACTTCCCCGCGAACCAATACTCCGTCCCTGCATCCATCGCATCATTTAACCGAGCCCTGATCTACAGCAATATTTCTTAGCATACATGTATTTTACGAGGGCAATTCTTGCTTTCAATATACGATATCTGGATGGCGGATCGGCTACCAACCTCCGGTGCAGCTACCATTGCTGCAACCATTGCCACGAAATATCGATATCGATACCGCGCATATGCGGCAGAAACCTCGGTTAAGCGCGCAAATTAAAAGTAACCATCAAAACGCCTTCCCGAAAAACTTACAAGACCTTTTGACACATTTTCACCCGACATGCCGTACTACTTATTTTCATCATTTTGGTCACCTCAAACGCGTGGCAAAGAGTGACAAGTCAAGATACAACACGACTTCCGGGGCGGATAGTCCCAGATCCAGCTACCGGGCTTTTACATAAGGCCATCCATCGACTCTCGAGTCACCGACAGTCAGTGTTACACATGATCACATGTACCACATTGCCAAGCAAGCGAAGCTGCAATTACACAACATCGTGGAACATACTCGACGGACGACATCTATCTATCATAACGCGAATAGTAAAAACAACATATTCTTTTTGCTTGCAAGAAATAATCAGACCACCAAACTGGCGTCGCCTCCCGCAGCCCAATAGTAGTACCACATTACGAGAAGATATGATATCCCTTACCGCTGATTCGAAGGCTTTCATTGTAACTCTCGATTCATGCGGCAGTAAGAACCCTCACACCCTTTGAAGAAACATTAAATAGATCGGTTCACTTGATGATTGATCTCTCCCAATGACGGCAAAGATCCAAGTTTTCTTTTCAAGGATCGATCGATATTATATGTAGTGAACAAAGAGTTATTCAAATACCCGCAAAACATAATCTTCCGGCTGCAAGCACACATAAACCTTGGTTATCTTTGCATTATTATTGTTATTTACTATTTTCTTATTTGTTGGTTCATAGATCTCAATTACCCCAGTGGCATTGTTATCTTTTTATCAATTCCATGTTCGCGGGGTGCGAGACGAGCTTTTAAATAAATATTGACGGGATTTGACGGGGGATTTCTTGTCTACATGGAGTCCGACGTTCCATACAAAAGGATTCTCTAATCATTGAGTTTATTAATGAATTGGCTGGCATACATACATACATATACGAGCTCATCTAATTAGTCATGATTTCTCTGTTAGTCCGGTACTCATTCTAAGGTTTTTTTTTTTTGAAATTTGAGAAAGAAAACAAAACATGTTCGGCACAAGTCTTTGTATGGTTTCATGCATGCTCGGGAAGTGAGAAGAATATTGAAATGGAACTTTGAGGAATTCTATTGTTATAGGGAGGTCGGCACTTGACTCTTGAGACTATAATGAGTCATTGGTCTTGCTTCGTCTTTTTCTTTTGCTTGGTACTCTCTTTTCTTTTATTTACTACCATGGTAAGGCTACACAGGGATACAATATTCTATCAAAAGTATATTGCAAGATTCATACCGGTACCTATAGGTAAAGAGGTATAGAGGTGTAGAGGTATAGAGGTATAGTGGGGTACAAACCTCGGCTTTCCTTCTTTTTCTTCTCTTCCTTCTTTTACCGTACTTCTTTCCTTCTATTTTCACGTGATTGATTCTATTGTTTCTACCTACATTCAATATATTCATTCTATATCTCTTTACCGCCTATATTCAATGCCTATTAGAATATCACCGGTATCATATTGATTTTAAGAAGTCTATCACATAGCCTGATTAATAAAAATGTAAAGGTGTACGTATTTATATGGTATATTTATCTGTATATAGTATGTACCGGTATATGTATATGTACAACAAGTTCATTCTAATCTCCAGTCATCAAAATGTCACTTTTACAAGCCCATCCCATATTATCCTATCCCATCCTATCCAAATCTACAAGGAAAGTCCACTTCTACGGCATCCAATCCCAAAGAAGATAATATCAAACCCCAATATCAATAAATTCAAATCAATGAATTCAAGAAAAAAGAAAAGAAAAAATTACCAAACTAAATTCCCTTCATCTTCTCCCGGGATGACACCATTTCTTAGACCGGCCGGCCGACCGAGATCCAATATATGAGAAAGTACTTAGGTAAGTACCTGTACCTGGCTGAGTCTTACTCGCTTTCGGTAAGTTCGGTAACCCGGGTTCTATGCCGGAAGTACAGCACAGTAAGCTCTTTACCGCTGCTCTGCTCCATAGATATATTGTGAGCGGAGGGAAGCGCGCTTGGAGGGAAATATATGATGGCCTGGATTATATGGTTTGATGTGATGTGATGTGATGTGATGTGATGTGATGTTTTACGTACTTACTGTGGGAGGGAATGTTGTCATAGTTTACTGTGTTTTGTTGTTTTCTGATTTCTGATTTCTTTCATCATTGATCGTGCCATGTCCGAGGTTCTTATCTACTTCATGCGTGCAGTCTAGCAGCGAGAGTGAGATCCGGAGATGCTTTCTTTGAAGAGAATAATAATTCATGTACTCTACCTGCATCAAACTAGTTATCACAAAGTAGGCTGCGAGTTTAGAAGTGATGTAAATGGTGGTGCATTGATGAATGTGCGCTGTAATGGTTGTTCGTCTTCTGTATCTGTGTTTATGAGTCTGTTTGCATTTCCTTCTACTGAGAATTAAAATACAATGAAAACATAAAAGTAGTGTTGTAAGCCGTCTGTCCATTCAAATATTTCTGACTAGATTGAGGGAAACAAATAACCTTGATTGCTGAATATACGCGTTGCAAAGATGTGTGTGTTTCCGAGAGAAGGGGTGTCGGATTGTTGGATTATCATATCCACATCTTCATTTGCTTGCTGGGTAGCTCGGTCGAGGACGAAGACAGTACTGATATGTGGGTCATGTAAATACATTAGGGTACACTATGTGCTGCTCTACGTCTTGTTGATGAAGCTGAAGCTGCTGGAAATGCGCTCGAGATAGGAGATATTTGCAGCTTTACAAGCATAACATAAGGCTGCAAAGGATATTAATATTGGAAAGAACGTAAATGCAGACAATGCATACCCAACAGTCAATCTTCAAATCTTTAATCATCACCCAATAAATCAAATTTACAAAACTTATTGTTTATCCCACACTTAGCAAATACAATTTACAAAGTCCTTCTCCACAATTCAAAGTTTATCTTTCACTTAAAGAATAAACGTATAAGATGTTTGTCTGTACTTAAGTCTTTTCCTCTATATTGTATGCGTAGGATGTTAGATTTGTGCCCATCATTTGCGGGTTTGTAACGTTAGGCTTGGTGCAAAGTATACAAACAATGGAGGCGTTAACTCGAATCAATTAGTTAGCAAAAAGACTCTACTCACCAGGTCATGTTTCTTCAAACATAAAGTTATGTTCTCGCTCACCCGAGGGTTATGTGACTTCTATCGATGGCCACAATTCCCGAGTAGATAGAGGGAGGCGTTGGTCAAAAGGTTCTAATGTTTAGAAGCCATACACTTTCTGTGATAAAGTCATCCAAAACATCGACCTATCAACCTGGGAATTTACCCAAATTCCAAATATATCACGCATCTTCTCTACGTTTATGCGATGTCATCCATCCATCCATCCATCCATCACTTATAGCATCACTCATTCCCAAAAGAGATGGTCGTTATACTGAGCCAAGAGGAAAAGGGAAATCGGTCCAAAACAAGAGTCATTTTATTCAAGGCTATCAATCTATATATTATATCATATCGACCCCAGTTCAGCCCGCCCATTTTCAATGCCAGTCTTTATCTACTGTATATTCAATCAATACGTTCGTAACCATATTGTTTGACCCCAGGTATTTTAGTTATCTTCACGGTTCAAGATCAAATTTCAAAAGAGAGCTCCTCTGATTCGGGTAATGCAAATAAAGTGAAACCTAAAATTCAAAGTTTCTTCCAGATATTATCATTATTGTATCGTATATCAACTGTCAACCGGATGGATCCATTGCATCTCATCCCAATCCATTCCATCAAGTCATAAACCTCCACCAAGCCCCGTTCCATTCCAAACCCACCATATAACCACCAACCCGTATTTCCCTCCTTGAACCCAGTTCGATTCCCAAAAACTTGAATGCTACTACTTTTGCAGAGGATGAATTCCGCATATTCCATTTATGTATTTGTGCCATTCCCTTGCCATATTCCAAACCATCCTTTATATATAAGAGAAAAAAAGAGAATGGGGGAGAAATACATGTCCATTCGCCCCTGGTATCTTTCTTGCTATCCTGCAAGCCCTTATTCCCATCCCAGCCCCTCCCCCCTGCTCCGACGATAAATACAAATAACAAAAGAAATCTTTGACAAGAAGTATGTGTTCAAAACCCTGTACATGTGTGCTCAGTGTGAATAATCCCCCCTAATCATCCAGTTTGAACATCTTCCTTAACACCTGAAACTTCTTCTTTTTCCTCGTACTTCCATGTCCCATAACATCCATATCTGCCATTTTGTTCTCGCCATCGACCACGCCGCATGCTGTGTCCGCGGAAAATGGTCTTCCATCATTTCCATCCCCAACTATCAGCGTTTCTAAGGGCCCACTCTCGTCAACACCATTGGGGAGCGGCCACGATCCTGCGTTTTCTCTGCTAGTGGCAGCATGTGGGTTCTTTTTCTGCAGCTTGGGTGACGGGGATGAGTCAGTCAAGTTCTTAATAATGGCCAAATCAGACTGACTGCGTTCAAGGGCCGTATCTCTCCTTGCCGGGCTCTCTGCAATAGACTTATGAACTTTAGCGGTGGGGTCGGGCTTCTTGCGAAAGATGGACATTATGCCACCACTCTTAGCTTTTCGGGTTGCTGTAGTAGAAGAGATTAAGCCCTGGGTAGTGTTCATGGTACCCCGGCCGGAGCCAGATCGTTGAAGAGTAGCAGATGCTGGAGTCTTGCCTTGAGGACCGGGTTTGGTGCCGTTTTGCTGGAGCTTTTTCGAACTTCGGGCCGTTGCTGGTCGGTCATCGTCACTATCGGGCAAATCAGAAGAATCGCCATCTTCGTAACCAGCAGGTCTAGGTATGCTTCGAACAGGAACCCCCCGTTTGGACGTGGGCCGAACTGCCACAGGAGATGGCACATCTTCGTCGCTTGAATCAGCGAAGCGACTTCTGAAAGCACGACGAGGCTCATCTTCGTCGCTCGAGTCTTCAAATCTGCTTCCTCGAGAAACGACTGAACTTCGATTAGTTGCTGGTCGGGCAGATGAGCTTCTCCCGAAACCAGGTATTCGAATAGGAGATTTTCCGCGAGAACTCGGATCGTAAGAGTTTCGCTTTGGATTTCGCATCGATGTGCGCATGCTTACAGGCTGAGGTCCTCCGGGCGATGCTGATCGCAGACTAAGACGGCCTGAGCGCATAGGAGATTGCTGACGAGCATCTGAAGATTGCTCATTACCACCTCGCATTGATCGCCTCAAGCTGATACCATCCGTTGCGGGTCTGACACGTTTGAAGCTACTGTCACTATCCCCAGAACCCTTACGTCGAAGTTGAGGTACGGGTGTTGTTACATTTGTCCTCGGTAGAGGTGCCCCTGCTATACTCCTTGACATTTGCGGAAGCTGCTTGTTCATGACGATACTATCCGGGGGAAGTGAAACAGGTCGGGACTTCACTGTGGCAGTTGGCGGTGATTGAGCATGTCTCGGCCCGCCTCGCATTGACCCAGGGCCTCTCATCGACTTTCTCATCTGAACATCTGACGTTTCACGGGGATTCTCGGCACGCATAGATGATCGCATGACAGAAGCGTGACCGTTTGGGCCTGCCTTTGCTCCAGGTCGAATCATGTATGTTCTCTCTTCACTGCGCTGTCTTTGCATCGATGAGGGTGTCTGCAATGCTACAGTTGCTGATGCAGGCGATGCAGCAATTGCCGCTTCGGGCTCTACCTCTGCGTCCCCATCTCTCTGGGCATCGGACTCCAATTGATTCTTTCTTTCGACAGACAAACCCTTCCAATATTGTTGGGCTTTCTCCCACCCTTCGTCGGGGTCAGGTTCGCTCGATTTTCGTTCTAGTTGGCTTCTCATATATGCTCTCTCTTTAATGGATCGAGACGTTGGACTGTCTGATTCAATACCCAAGACAAAGTCATTTGTGGCAGCTTCTGAAACAGGGCTTTCTATCACAGCATCCAATGACATAAATGCACCATCTTCTCCTGCATCGTCGCTAGAGTTGCCCACGAACTCTTCAGCGGCATCACTATAGATACTTTCGGTATCTGATTCCTCTGTCTCTTCGAGAATGGGCGATGTGCGGTGTAGTGGATTTTCTGGTTCGTGAATCGCCGTCTCTACTGCATCTGAAGTAGTTTGAACTCCTTCTTGGTCCCATGAATCTGAACTGGAGCTTCCCGAATTAGGAAAATCACCAGGCATTCCTAACCATTCACTCTTTGTTTTTGTATTCTCGAGAGTTGGTGTTGGCTGTTGTATGGAGATGTCTGGAATTTGCTCGTTCGTCATGTCATTCCCATATGGTTTATGGCCATTCTGAGATTCGATTTTATCATCATCTTCTACACTATACGTGCTACTAGCATCGGAGAATTCTCCGGTACCCTCCACCGACGTAACCTCAGGAGGTAATGGCTCTCGAGATTTAGAAATATTGGCAGTGTTTTTGGAACTGACATCTTGGGATATAACTGCACCTAAAGCATGATCGTGAGATTGTCCCAGTGGATGATTTACCACGTCGTCAACTTTTGATGTATTTGGTAAATCTGAAGGGGTAACGGATGTGGATGCTTCAACTGGTTCCGGGGGTCGGACTAGAGGTCGCTCCTCTAACCCACGATGTGGTTTCTTTTCCCTAACACTTCCAAAAGACGGAAGCGCCGGCCTTGGCTTCATAATCTCGTCATCATTGTCTTCGGTGGCTGACAGATCCTTCTTCCTCCCACGATTCAAGCTGAACCAGCCACGCTTCGCAGTTTGCGGGCTCGGAACTATTGGTGAATCGGAAGAGATTGGAGCTGATTGGCCTAAGACGACATTGCTTGTCTCATCAAAACTGACTCTGTTGGCCTTCTTCCTTGGCTGTTCTTCATTGACTGAAGATCCATCGTTGGAGACGTCACTGGCCCGTGGGAAAGTGCCATCAATTGGTGAAGGAACTCGAGGAGAGTTCGACGGATGCTTCATAGCAGATTTTCGAGGCGAAAGTGATCGAGGAGGAGGTTGATGCCTGACTAGTAGGGTTTCAGGCGTTGCTAGGAATTGCGGTGTTCTTGCTGGGCTTAGCGATGAAACGCGGCCTCCGGCGCTTGGCTTCGCTAGAGAGGATGATCCATTCTCTAGAGGAGAAAGGCTAGTAGCTGCCGGTGTAGGCAAGCTTGTGGATCGGGAATGGTGTTGGTCTTCCGCGAATGCTGCTGAAGCTTGCGCTTGACCATGGCTATTGCTGGCTGTTGGACGGGGTGATGGGGATGGAGAGGTATTTCGAGCTGTTTCGTGCCTGGCTGTAAATCTGGCAATCCCGGGCGCAGGACCCTTTGGTGAATCGTCTTCTTGCTCCTCCCTATCCCTTTCTTCGCGAACTACCGACGGCTTTTTCGCTAATAAAGTGCCCGCTCGAGTATTGAAACTACGTTGCTGCGTCGAAGTATCACTGTCGTCTGACGAATAGGGTAAAACTGATCCCTGATCACTCTCGGTATCGCTAATAACGACCTGCTTTTTCTTCTTCTTTTTCTCGGGCACTGCCTCTACTGGATGATTGTAGGTTTCCTGAGGAACGGATGATGGGTTTGCTACGTGTGCTGGCTTAACGGCAGTTGTGGATACAGGAACAGATGGTGCAGTCGTCGGTTCTAATTCAGACTGTACTTGGGTTTGCAGTGGTGCATCTGGTCGCGTAGAATGCGATTTTGCTGATGCTGCCATGGAATCTACAGCCGTTCCTCTCAGCCTTCCGCCAACCGTTCCATCTGCTAGGTGTGTCCCCTCAGCTTGCTTTGTCGCAATCCGCTTTTTCTTCTTGACTGGGGCATTAGCAACATCATTCAACCTTTGTTCAATCGCCAGTATCTCTACAAGTGGTAAGAATGTCCTAGTATTAGGATCGTAGACTAAATTTTGATTGTTGGGCGAAACTATTCTTGGATTCGCACTTGATTGTTCGAAAGATGTTAGCCGTTCTTGTCCATTAGGCGACATTGGTCTTGAATTCGTGGGCAAAGAAAAATTGACCGACCCTCTGTTATCCGCTCGTGCTACGCCGTTCAACTCTGGCACACCGGGCAAGTTCGAAGTTCCGGCTTTCCTTGGTGATGCAACGGTAGTGGCCATGGGACCAAGGCTTGAACCTCTCCCGCCAGGTTTTGATGGCGGTGGCGACGACGCGATCCTGATTCCTGGCGTATCCATGCTTGAAGCTCGTCGCGAAGACCTTGTTGGGATAGTGGGTGGATTGATATTCTTCGGAATCGCGGGTACTGGAGGTGCATCGGCGGCACTAGGAACAGGTGATGACCGTGCTGGCGATTGCTCGCGAAATGTTCGCTCTGTCATTGAGCCGGAGCTTCCTCTTCGCGCAAGGGCAGATCCTGGTGGGCCACGTGCGGAGCCAGGTGCAGAACTACCAGCAGAAGAGTTTGAGCCGGATCTTCGGACAGTCCTTTTGGTTTGAACGTCTGCTACATTTATAGGTGTGGTCGGTCTTGATCGAAGTGCAGTTGCGGCTGCGGCGGAAGAGAGAAATGCCGAATTGGCAGCCGTTGCGGCGGCAGGGCTCACATTATTAATAGTACTTATCGGCTGTGCGAACGAAACTTGTTAGCAGTTGCATTTTGTAATGATTGTGGCTGCATATGCTTCCAAGGGACCTCCCCGAGCAAATGTCAATGCGATGAAGATGGCGCACAACAAGGAACGTTGATTAAACCAATGCTAAGATAATTATAACCTACCGGATTCGATGTCGCTCTTCTCCTTCTATTTCCAAACATTGTCGATTGTAAAGGCAGGATCGCCTCTTTAATATATCACTGCCAACCAAGGGCCGATGAGGTTACTATCGCATCGAGAAAAAAAATAGTAAAAATTAAGATTAAAATTAAAAGCGACCTCTTGTACTAATAAATATATGACGATAGACACAAGGTTATGATTATTGTAACACAGCGAATGAGCGAACTGGTGTATTAGGCGAATGGAAATATTTAAAACGATTCCAAGGATCTATTGGATTCTTCGACAATGTTTGGCTGAATCCTTTTGTGGCTGGTAATGCAGCAAGTTGCAGCGCGCAGTACATGTGCAGAAAACAGTGGAATTTTGATATTTTTAATTGTCGATCTTGTCTGGATCTTTCTGATTTATGATGGAGTAAACTGGGTATTTTGATATGATATGGGGATATGGAGAAATGAAGAATTACGAGATTGAAGATGGGAATTTTATCTGTAGCTTTATTCTTGAAGGTTGTTGTGTTGGTAGGTATGAAGCACAGTTTCTAGTAGAACAACTGATTGAAGAGAGAGAGAAAGAAAAACTAGAAAAATAGAAAGAGGAGAAGAAATGGTTTCAGATACTGGTACCAGATATTTTTTCTCCATCAAGTGTCGTTCACTTCAGACTGGTGGAGAATACGTTTTACTCATACCTACTTATTATTATTATATCTATATTTTATTAAATAACCAACCAACCTACTTATATTTATATCAAATCAAATAATGAATCTTTTTCCAACAAGATTAAACGAATAGATATATATATATCCATTTAATCATATTAAATCACATTATGCTTCAATTACTTCAATTCAAAAGAATCATATCAAAGAACAAACGAGTCAATCAAATTGAATTTCAAGCAAATATCCATTTATTATGAAAATAAGAGAAATTACACTTACCCTATATAAGTAATAAATAAGTATTTACGGTACCAGTAAAGTTCGGATGGCAGTTTAAAAATAAATATTTAAATAAAAGCACTTTCTTTATATATTAAACACTTACTAGGTAAGTTCGAGGTCCTAGATATATAGATAGTTCCAATATCACAAAAGGCTTCTTTCTAACTTATTTCGTTACAATTCATCATAACCTATGAGTATCTCAAAGAAGGTGTTCAAGCTTTATGAGAACCAATAGTTTTTTCAAGTCCAGATAAACAGTTAAGAGACCCCAGGAATAGGAATAATACTTAGATACTTATTAGATAGGTACCAACACAACACAACACAACACAACACAATACCAATAACATCAATAATGGAAATGGCAATGCCAATGCCGTGGACCTCTACCCCGAATAAGCTTACCGCTTTCTCGGGTGGTACCTTTTCGTATGCCATTTTAATTCATCACCATAATTTTTTGTTAAATCAGATCAAGCCACACTTTCCACCATCTAAACATCAGCCTAACATCAGCTGAATGACGTATCTGTACATCTTTATAAACATAAGATGAGTGGCATGTATTCCCTGCAAGTGCCAACTAAAACATTAGAATTACTTCCATACAGGTATTCTATAATACTTATATTTTGAAGAGAAAAGAAGCATTCATCAATCATCACACTAATACCAATGACAACAAATTTGCAGCTCATCGGATCATCTAGAAATACATAATTCATACTCTCGTTCAATAACCATTCAATATTTCAAAAGGTACGAGTACACTCTCTGAACAACTAATAGAGTATGTATTGGACGTTAATAAATTATCGATTTCCTTTACTAGAGCCTAAATTCCCATTATTCTCATTCCCATGTGATGACTATGGGCTTGGATTTCACCCTGGCCGAAGATCTTACCGTATGCCGAAAAAAAGTATGCTCCAAATTGGTATAACCCACTTCTCCGCATATTAGAACAACCATTCCATCTTGCCCCCCGCCCTCCCCACGCAATAGAAATGAACCTGAATGAGGATTATAAAACTTTTGAAGATGGTGAATGATAATAATCCCTAGCAATCAATATCAACCACATAAAAAATGACAGAACAATATCCTCCTATCCCACTCCCAGCCGGAATCTCGGAATCTTATCTTCAATCCTGCGACCTCAAATACCATATACTTACAGCCGGTAACAAGAAATACCCCCTCATTATATGTCTTCATGGCTTTCCTGAGCTTGCCTTCTCATGGCGAAAGGTAATGCCAGCAATCGCGGCTGAAGGATATTATGTCGTAGCATACGATCAACGAGGCTATGGCCGAACTACGGGTTGGGATACTCGTGGGTTTTCTGCCGTCGACTTAAATACGTTTACCTTGACCCGGATTGTTCGTGATGCCATTATATTGGTGAATGCACTGGGCTATAGTGAAGTCGCGTGTGTAATCGGCCATGATTTTGGTGCCGTTGGCGCCAGTATGTGCGCTTTAATGCGACCTGATATGTTTAAATCGTAGATATTGATCTTTCCATCTCCACATCGGCCTCATATTCTAATGCATAATCTAGGGTTATCACAATGTCGCATCCATTTAAAGGCGCACCTGTATTTCCCTCAAGCGCCACAAACCCACATCCACCATCTGATAAGCAAGATGTTCATGAAGCACTAGCATGTCTTCCCGAACCGCGCAAACATTATCAATGGTACTATTCTACCGCAGCAGCTGCCTCGGAAATGGATAATCCGAAATCAGATCTTCGTCAATTCCTGCGCGGCTATTTTTATTTGAAATCCGCAGATTGGAGAGGCAATGATCCAAAACCCCTTGAGCAATGGTCAGCTTCAGAGCTGCAAAAGTTACCTTACTACTATGTGATGCCGTTGAAGTCTTCCATGCGAGAAGCAGTACAAACTCAAATGAAGACAGATGATATTGTCAAGGTCAAAGAACAATGTGCGAGGTGGCTTGATGAAGAAGAATTGGCCGTTTATGTCACAGAGTTCGGGAGAACTGGTTTTCAAGGAGCTTTGAATTGGTACAGAATAGGTACTGATGCTTCATGGATGAAAGATGTAGAGTTGTTTGCAGGAAGGAAGATTGATGTTCCATATTTGTTCATAAGTGGAAAGAAGGATTGGGGGACATATCAACAACCTGGTGTTGTTGAAAATCAACATGAGGTGTGCACCAAGTTTAAGGGTATAAAATTAGTTGAAGATGCAGGGCATTGGGTACAACAAGAACAACCAGAAAAAGTAGCTGAGATTGTCACAAGATTCTTGAAAGATATCAAAATAGATCGGATATCTTTTTGAATAAATAAGACAATATGACTCAACAGGTTATATATGAGAAGATAGCGGAAGTTTTATATCTAAGATCAATGACAATCGCACTTCAGGATTAAATGATATAACGAGGCGTAAATGAAGAGAATGAGGCAAAGTACAAAGATCATACTAAAGATCAAGATTGGGGATGATCATATTATCATTTCCAACTACAGTATATCCTTCTTCCAAATGTATTCATGTCATGGGTCACCAGGTTGTGAATAATTTTTTTGGTCTAGTATATATATGTAAGACAGTTACACATGTGACAATGGATACACATAGAACAGCTAAAAGTGATCTGCATAAATGAACAGTTAGTTGTAAATCTTGAAGAAAGCATCATTTTCTAGTACGTACACGCACCATAAATTCAACAATTCATCATCTACTCATAAGAAAGAGAGCGAGAGCAAGAAATAAACCCTTTTATAATATATGATTCTCCTAATATCTAACTTTAATATATATAAATACTCACTCATATATATTTGAAATCACTACCTAATAACTTCAAACTTCTCTTATTTAAAAAGATTCTAGAATTTTGGTAGAACAAGTTTCAAGTTTCAGTTTAACAGTTTTATCCCGATAGGAACAGGCGGCTTCTACCATTAACTTCACACTAATTAAAGGCTACTTTGCCCTTTTTAGCATTGACCACAATAATATCTCGATGATCCACGAACAACTCCACAATCATAAATTATACAGTACCAGTACCAGTACTGATTGATTACTCGTACCTTTCCTTTCATACCTATTACACAAATTAATCAATAATCACAACAACTCAAATCAACTTTCAAATTCAAACGATTGAATCCAAATTCATCAAAACAACCTAATCAAATCAATATCAGAAATTCCAACAAGTCCCTGAGATTCGACTATAACCCCCACCATCAATGTCTGCCACTACTTTCCCCGCTTTTCCTTTTCTAAACTTGCCTTCAGAGCTCCGTCTAAAAATATGGCTCCATCTACTTCCTGGACCTCGAATACTCCCCATACGATTTTCTCGTTCGAATAAGGCTTACACGACCCCATCTGTTCCACCTGCCCTTCTGTCAATTTCCACCGAGACACGTACGCTTTTTCTTCAATACTACACACTTCTCCGTTTAAACCCTATATACAATTCAACAGTCTACATAGACTTCTCCCTGGACACACTATTTTTCGAGCACGAAGATTGCTCACCGAGCGGTGATCTTGCAGCAGATTTCCAAGTCTGTGAACAAAGGGACTTCATCGAACGAATTGCAATCGATGTGCATTTGTGGGAAATCCTGCGATTGTTTCGATTTGACGCATTGTCCGAGATCCACAGCTTGACGGGATTGAAGAATCTGGCATTAGTACTACGAAGAGGGGAGGAGGAGAGCGAAGAGAAACTGGAAAGATATACCGGGAGTCAGGGGCGATTGTTGCGGATGTTTTTTGATGGGCCTGGAACGATGGAACAGGAGATAAGCCAGTGTCAATGGTACGTACAGACGGTGAAGTGGGAGCTAGATCATGCTGTTGGCTTGGAATGGGGGGAAGGAGAGAAACCGAGTGTACAAATGTGGTTACGATGAGAGATAGGAGGGGCGAGAATACGGGTAATGTAGTTGAAGGCAAGGTATATTGTGCGGAATTGGGATTCCGGATTCGATGAAGAATGGCACTTCTCACTCAATCTCGATTCTTTTGTTCCACAGTACGATCTTGAAACAGTACAGGCTACCGAGATTCATGATTTCGACAAACAATTGTACCTGGGGGAGCGAACCGCTCATCATTTATTCTACGCATTATCGTCCGAACTCCTGGTCAAAAAGAGCAAAACAAGCAAACAATCCCACACCGCCACTACCACCATCAAAGAAATAACAAAAAACCATCAAGAATTAAAGGGGGCAATAAACGAGATAGCAGAAATTTAGTGATTCGTTTCGCCTTCACTCCAAAGTACTACTATATTCACGAATCACTCAAGTTACCATTCGTGCTCAATTGCTTGGTAGGGTCAGTTTCATTAGGGAAGGACCCGTGGAGCGGTTCATAGGGCTGACCAAATGAAATGGGTTTGCCTGTGTAATAATAGGGCAGGTGAGTTGCTTTGCTTCCATTGTAGCTTTATGGGTGGGCTGCCGAGTCTGATAAATATTTAGTGGTACCAGTTCGCATCTCAAAATCAATGGAGGATAATATACGTGTTTGTGTATAGCTTTTTCTCGATGTTTAGGATTAATTGATATCATATTCTTAGAGAACGACTCGACCTGAATACTTTCGCAAACGCAATTTACATAGATAATTGGCACACGGGATATCATTCAACCTTTCTTACCCGAGGATATGATATATGGATACTGTAGTAGCTGCAACCACATGCAAGCGCATCCGCAATTAGTATTTATGAGTTGTAGAAGCATGATTGTTTGACTATTTATAGATCGTGAGCTATTCTTGTCTCAAAAGATTTCCTAAATTGCCATATTACTTGTAAGATGGCCTACAGAATCCCTTGGAAAAGACGTAAATGCTGAGAACCGTTTTTGGAGATAACGGTTTTTGGAGATGGGTATTAAATCCTGAAGACAAAGTTTCAAGATTGGGTATAATAAGTGCGAGACAGTTAATAAGTTCTATTAACTTTATTTAATGAATGGGGATTCGGGATTGGAGATTGGACACTGAATTCGTCCTCATTTACGTCTTTTCAGATTTGTAAATGGTCTTCAGTTGCCGCATATTGGTTACCTTTCTCATTATCGATTTGATTCATGTCGTGGACTCCTATTTCAAAATATCATCGTCAGATCTGTTCTATGGCGCTCTTTGTATATTCAAATTCATCCTACGAAGTAAGTACTCGAGAATTAATTTCATTTCTCATTGATCTGGTCTGGTTTGATCTACGAATCCTTTCAACTCTAAGCCACGATGTTGGAAACATAACGACCTGATCCATTCTAGCGTCGTGTTCCAAGTTGCCGAACCCTATCCTATCCAACACCATTCCATCCCATCCAAGCCCAACACTGGTCGCGCTTAATAATCGTCAGCACTAAGTCTTATATACCTACGCCGCTCTTTGGAATCATTCTAAGGCATCAAAATTAATGTATGCCGGTCGCGTCGTCAAAGTCGTGTGGTCACGAACATGTCGTAGTGCCTTTGGAATCTTTTGCCATGGCTTGAGAAAGTATGAAATTAACACTCGGGGAGCTGTATAAAATAGCTTCGATTCTTCCACCATGATGATTTTTATCTCTTCACTCTCATTCATCTTTCTAATCAATTATATTTCACATCATTTCACTATTACATCGTACTATAACTACCTATTCTACTATCCTAGATAAGTCCTCACAATGCTTGTCTTTATCCAACTGATGTTCACTTCTTTCGCTCTTGCGTCTGCAATCATTCCTCGACGTAGCAATGCCGCAGCATACTTCTTAGACAACAATCCAGATGGGAGTAGTATTGTAGCCATGCAAATTTCTTCTCAAGATGGCACCCTCTCAAACCCCGTACGAACCTCCACTGGTGGCAAAGGAATGTTCGGCTTGGGAGCTCCAGCTGCAAACTCTACTGCCGCGCCCACCGCTGGTAATGCTGGTAAGTAATCCATTCAATCACGGATAGCAAGAATTATAACGCTAACTTTATTGGACAGATACATTGTTCAGTCAAAACTCAGTCATTGTATCCGGAAACGTAAAGGAACAACAAATCAAAATTAATGATTCTCGAGGCTGACTAGAATAGTATATCTTTACAATAAATGCAGGCAGCAATACTCTAGCCATGTTCTCTATCGAGTCCAACGATCCGCTGAATCCCTGCATGGTCGGCAAACCAGTTGATACCATGGGAGAATTCCCCATATCTGTTACATATTCAACTAAACTACACACCGGTAAGCAAGCAATTATCGAACTATAATACATCGAGATATTACACAGTTACAATGACTAAAATGCTTCTAGCTTGTGTTCTTAACGGCGGTGCTATAGCCGGCGTATCCTGCTTCTCGGTGGATCCGCTCAAAGGATTGCAAGCAGTGGGCTCTCTACGACCCATTGCTCTGAACCAGTATGTATATAAGTTACCCTACTGTACTCCTTAGGTAATAATTGTCATAGGACTACTCCACCTGTCGGACCTGCTGGCACTGCCTCCGAGATTTTGTTCTCGCCATCTTCAGAGTCACTACTCACTACCATAAAGGGTAACGGTGTTGCTCCGGGCTCCATCCTCAGATATCCCATTTCACACAATTCAGTCTCTGCCACCCCACTTCTCCTCAAGCCTTCCCAGATCCTCCTCGACTTTGGCATTTCCTTCCTCTCATCCTCTCGCTTGGTGATTGCCGACCCCTCTGTCGGCGCTTCCATCATATCTCTCCCAGAGACAAACACCAGCAACTCCACCCAGCTCTCATCAACTACCCTTACGGTACCTGTACCCAATCAAAAAGCAATTTGTTGGACCGAATTCAACAGCGCACGAAACGAAATTTACCTCATGGACGGAGGTGTCTCTAATATCACTGTTGTAGATTCTAGCACAGGGGACGTTACGAAGACATTGCCGCAAGATGCAGCGGGATTGGCCGAAATCAGATCTTCGTCAATT
>JWJB01010398.1:0-19786 GCA_000812895.1 Rutstroemia sydowiana
ATTGTAATACAGTACTGTACAATGTAATTTCCAGTTCCTTGCCACCAACCAATTTTTAAGTCAAGTCGAGGATATACCTTGGTAGACACCAAAACGTATATAAGATGTAATATAACCGACGAGAGTCTTTGCGAGGAACACGTACTTGTCCACGTCCAAGGTAAAAGAAAAAAAAGAGCGTTAGAACTTAGAAGAAGTGCTGATGCGCATGATCCACTTCAAATGTGACATCAGATGAATCCAGAAAAAAAAAATGAGTGAGAAAAAGAAAAAGGCAAGCTTACTGGTGTACCAAGTAAAGCTTTCAAATCGTGGCACATCAAAAATAATAACGCTTTACGCGCCAAAATATCTATTCCCTTACTGCATAAATGGGTGATGGCATCAATATTATCATTGGATGTTTAAATATAATATATTGTACCTTTTTAAAAGCCATTACAATATCTACCTACAAGCCTACAGCCTACACAACAATACACCCGCCACCAACGGAATTAAACAACTTCAACATCGGGTTGAAAACCCCCGGGATACGGAATCTTTACTCAAGGATTGCCATTAATTTTCGGCAATAATTGTATCGTATTCATATACGAAAGATCCTTGAAAAAGATACCGATGAAATATGATCCAACAACCAACCTATTCTCCACATCTGGTGACTCCTTTAATTCTTCTTTTTAACCTTCTACAAGGTGACACTTCACCATCTATCTTGCCTAGCCTAGCACGAACCAAACTCAATCAATCCCTCAGATCCTTAACCTTGTGTTTCTCGCACGCGGCACCCCACTAATTCGACAACACATATTGCATTAAGTTTCCCCTTCCTACGCTTTTGACAGATAATTGGCTTTGACTCTTCACCGCTAGCCACTCTCGAAGGTCACATGAACAGACATTCATGCGGGCACCCGTTAGTCTCGTTTCTAAACTGCAATCATGGTGCATTCCCGCCCGCGAAAGCGGCGCGGAACGAGGTCACCCTCGCATTGCATGCGCTGCATGGATATGGGTAAGATAATGCCTGCTCGTTAAGGTAAGTGGTAATGGGGTGTGCATATTCTGTCAAGTAACGAATAGAACGCAGGAGTGAGGTCGTACTGATTGTCAGATTGTCAGATTGAACCGTGCCGACTATGCATTATTCCATCCTTTTCCCATTTTCTCTTGCTGCAATAGATGGAAGATAGCTTTCCTATAAGTAGAGAAAATCGAGGAAGGAAAATCAATCCTTGCTTCCGCATCTTTTCCACTAAAACTAATAGTACTCCGCTTCCCGAGGTTAATTATTTTAAGTCGCAACTTTTCGCATGGTGATGGATCATGGATATAGAACTACGACCTGAAGTTTAAGCAACAGGGGGTTAGTTCAAGGATGATCATCTAGCAGCACAGCTGAATGGAACCCATAAAGAATAAATTAGTGTAAACGTAAAAAAAAAGATTAGACAAATTGATACTATGTAATAAAAAGCACAAGGACAAGGCAACAAGCATACGAAGGGAAGGCAAAAACCGTCCTGCAGCGGGCCGAGCAGAGAAACTTGCTTTAAGTCTCTATAATATCATGGACTGTGCCTGCTCATTGGTTTGCTTGGCTTTGAGTTGTACTACACCCCGTACCCTAAGTAATCAATCATCACATCTTGCGTGATTTACACCCACTTATGAAGAAAAAATAAGCTCATTTCGCTCCTTCGAGGATATCCGATTTTGCGATTAATTGAATATCTCTTCTACTATTGGACAAGAAACAATATTAAAGGTGGGAGATTTCGTCGTTTATTTAAACCCAATAGCATTAACGCCTTTACTTATGGGTAAGGTCACAGTATGTGTGTGATGCAGCACGGCTGGTGATGAGAGGAAGGGGCTCCAATCATTAGCAATCGTTAGCGAGCATGGAGAAGTGTTGACACACCGCTGGACTGAACTGCCCCAACGAAAGCTCCGACAAGACAATAACAATTCACTATGATTCACCATTCATACCGATCGTCGAATGTCTTTCGCTCCCGTTCCGAGATTCCAATCCAGTATGGATATACGCTACGGGCTGGAGGTTTCAGGTTTCAGCATGTACAGGACCCATATTGTATTGTACAGTGTACTTGTACAGTCAGTCTACTATAGCATTGTTATTGTTTGTGGACTCGTCATCTACCACCAAGCAAGGTGATTTTTCCTTTGTTTGTTTGTGCCTCTTTCCTGCAGCACAAGCCGCAAGAAATATGCCATGGAAGAGGTGTGAAGGACGGGTGTGAAAATGTAAGCACTACTACAAGAGTATCTCTTCATGCAGAGTTCCGCGTTTTAGAGCCGCAGATAGAGGGCACAAATGAGGCAATCTGTGCCTGCAAGCCTTTGCACTTTCTACCTTCTACCTTCCCCGTTCTCTATATGCAGCACTGTAAGTAAGTCTGTAATATATACATACTCATCAAGTCCATCGGCTGGACTCACGCCTCAGCCTCCAACATTTACTATATAAATCCTCGTGTCGGTCGTCATCCTGGAATGGAAGTCTGGAACATTTCGAAATCCTTGACATTCGCGGGGTTTAAAAAATATGGACACCTTCTTTTCCCCCTACATTTACATAATGATGTTTTTCACCGCAGCATGGGGTGTTACTAAATGTGGAAATTTTGTCTTTTTCATTACATCATGTCTCATTGATTAGATCTCATCGCATGATTTGATTGCCTATACAAGTTCGAAATGCGAGCAAGAAATAAAAGGACCCAGATATATTTCATAACCATTACCAGTACCAAATTAATCGCAATCCGGCTCGATCCACCGAGATCACAGTATGTACGTAGGTACCTAGTATCGTATACGTACAGTATGTATGTAGTGATCAGATATAGGATGGAATGCATATGAAAAAACTCCTTCAGCCTCGAATAGATTGATTGATGAATTGATTGGCAAAAGCACGGGTGTATTATTCCCGAAGGCTTGTATGAATGCACAAGAGTTAAGGAAACGAATCCAATTTATGCATCTGACACCTGACAGGAAAACGACTTTAATATGTAAAAATATGTCGGGGGTTGTTGAATTTGGGGGGTTCATTCTTTCTAGGATTGAAAGTGCTTTTTCTACATCAACCCACGCTTTCGAAGCTTACATAGAACTATATACGGGCTTCTATCATTCTATGGAGCAAAAGAATATACTACGTGATGCAAGGTGTCGCATTGGGCAGAAAGAGGCATGCTTGTGTAGCATGTTTCTTCCATGGACCATGGGACGGGAATTAATTACGGGAGGGAGGGAACAGGCGAGCGAAGCCCAGCTCCCAGCCCTGAGAAGCAAAATAAAAAGCTACATGGGATCTAGATGGGATGTGATGAGATAGGTGGACATTGGTGGCTTGCTATGTAGCTGGGGGCGGTTAAAGATTTTCCATACATTAATTCAACTTTGGTTCAGACACGCGCGACACCCGAAATCAATATATATAGATTATTGATGACTCGAGATTACTAGAACTATTAGTCTATTATTACTGTACTTTCGTATCTTACCTGGTATATTGAATATAACGATAACTCAAATGAGGTACTTGTACATCACATCCATACCATTACATGAACCGCCCAGGTCTTATACCTATATATGAATAAAATTTCCCCCCTTGCAAAATTAGAATACATACCCGGATAATCAATCATCAGAAGAGGAAAAATCGAATCTCAAATCTAATAATATTCTTCAACCCCAGATTGAAGAATAGTTCTACCAACTTCGTGTACCTCGCTGCGGAACTAGATACCCTAGAGAGCGGAATTAACATTCTATTAATCGTGAAGTTTAGGGTGATACTGACAACGGATGTCAAATATTTGAGGGTATTTTGCCCATCCTAACGGTCGGGTTTCGGTTTCTCGGTGTTGTACTAGGTTAGCTCCCTTTTTTATCCTTTTTCTCCCTTTCTCTTTTTTGCGCCCAAAATATTTTCTCATGTGCCGTACCTTCGCATATGTAACTGCATATCGTCTCTTGATTTGGTTGCATACGATAGTGCGTTGCGTTGCACCGGTCGGGGAGGGCTATGGCTACGGCTACGCCAATTGCTTGGGGTACTTAGGTTACCTGGATGGAAGTAAGGTGTGTGATATTCGCTCATGTGATGTGATTATTATGTGGATAGAAGCAAATGGAGAATTAAAAAAACGAACATGTACAGGTACAGGTACAGGTACTTTGCATTTCCCTACTTGCTTACGCTGAGCGGTGAGTGGGTGAAGGTTGCGCGAATGTCATGGGATAGAGATGAGATTGCATACCTGTATAGTGCAATACAGTGCGGAATTTAGGTAGGGAATACGAGTCGTCGAGAACTGGTTCGGTTTGGCTTCCTGGAATTGATGTATCGTAGGATGAACATTCTTGTCGTGGTGCCTGCCTATCGCGCTGGAAGCAAAGGGTGCATTGCATATATGATTGTACAGTACATAGATGTCGGAATTAGAGATATCGTACTGCACTGCACGCACGTGCCTTGTATCCCTTTTATCCAGTCGGATGGATGATGGCGAAGTAGCTCACATGCTCATCGCGTTTTCCAAAGCCGATTCCTTGCACTGCCATGTTGTATCCCTCCCTGGTATTTTTACCCAAGTGGGCCAGGGTTACATCGCGTCATCAAATATAACTTTCATCGTTCATCGTTCATCGTCATTTGCTTGCCCGAAACCAGTTTCAACTTCAACAATGTGTCTGCGCGTTGGGAAATTCGATTCCTCTTCCCTTCCTACCCTCACTCCTCTTGACTCCCAAGGAAGTATCAGATACTCGGATCCGTGATCCGCCCGCCGCCCCCATGGGGTTGGTATAAAGTAGGCATGAACCTGTTCCGCACCTATTGGATTTCACCCGTTGTAATCCAACAGTTGGTGCTATTTTCTTCAAATGGAATGTATATGGGGTTTCTTTCCTTGTAGTTTGACATTCTCCACTGCAGAAGATCCTCTCAGGGTTGCTTTTGTTGCTGCCCGGCTGCATTACCATTCTATTATCTTCAGTTCGTCGCTCATCTCCGCGTTCCAGAATCAACACCATGCATCTCGAGATCCCAACAATAACCGATATGTAAGTTGGTCTTGGGTACTAATCAAGCATTGGAAGTAAAGAAAAAAGTGGCATATGGGGTTAGGCAAACCTTTTTACACGAGTATTGGGCAATGACTCTGGGACAAGACACCCGGAAAAATATATGGACCGAGCATGGTGCAAGATGAAAGTAGAATTACACTATAGCAGGTAGTAACTCCAGGTCTTCGCCATCCCGCTTGCAAATATTTCCAGGAATTAGATAAACAGTCTCTTGATCAACTTGGGAATATGACCACCAATTACAAGATCTCATCTACTCACTTGAAATCGTATAACTTGAAAAACTAGCTTGGGTTAGTAAGTCGCACACTCAAAGCGTACTTCTTATGTATGGGAATAATTTCATATGCCATGAGTTCATGTTGATGCTTGAGTAGTATGATTCGAGCTACGGATGAAAACTCCTCAGGGGGTGGTTCCTGTAGAAAGATTGTACATTTTGAGCCATACTTCTGACTAGAATGCCTAGTATGCCGAATCTACATCGCGAATTTTACTACTCTTCTCCGACGCATGGAGAGGTGCTTCTTCTTTTGTAGTGATTTCTTGTGGAAAGTTAGCTAGTACAATCCATACTTTACAGTCGCGATGTATTTGATGTTCGAATGATCTTGTACACTATATGCAATTCCTTCCGAATTATCTTAACATCTCATCTTTCCTCTAAGATGAATCTTCATATTCGTTGTCAGCGTCTCCACTTATATCACTATCATCGTTCCGTCCCTATTCTCGTCGGAGCTGCAATTCTTTCCATTCCATTTCCCATAATCCTAGTTTTCGCCCCCGCCATCATCCTAACTATAATCGTCTTCGTCTTCGTCCTCTTCCTCCGTAGTGCTGTCATAAACATAGAGCTCGTCGTAGCTTGCATTTGAGTATCCAGTACCTGGATGGACGGAATCACGGAAGAACCTCTGAAGGTACTGGTGACTGCGATTTCTTATTATTAGTATAAGAATAAGAAACAGTAATTCTTGAGGATACATACTTCGCATCATTAGATTCTAATACGTCGTCACTGATCTTCCAGAAGGCCGTTGGGCCAACTGGTCCACCGTCACTATGTTGACTTCAACGAGTTAGCGATCCTTCCGTAAGTTCAAGGCCGAGGAAAATATTAGCTTACGCATCGAACCAATTTCTGCGATTCACAGTCAGTATAGTTGTAGTTCGTATCTTTAGGAAAGGCACATACCCAACAACACCCATGGCACTGTTAATCCCTCCAAGCTGCACTCCTTCAGACTTCCACTTGCATTTCCTACCATAGACAGAGTATGTGGTCCAACGAACCTCACCTTCTCGGGTTTTTCGTACATTACCCTTTAGCTTCGAACTTGCGTTCGGATCTGAAGATGCCTGCATAGATCTGGAGGTACCTTCAAAGTATACGTTTGGTGAATCCTGGCAATCATCTTCCTTCGGTGGTACTAGCTTGATGGCCTTGATCTCAACAATGATCATTCGAACTTCTTCCCTTAAAGTACGGTCTGGTTCAAGCCAGTCGTCTTCATCAATGGCCGTCTCACTTGAATTGAATTCAGAAAGATCATCGTAGTCTATGAATAAATCAATAAAACTCACTGAAATGATGAGTCACAGTGTTTTTACCTTGAAATGTGACCACCTAAATCAAACACAAGGTTAGCTCTGCTATCTTACGAGTTGGTAGTAGTGAGTAAAAAGCTTACCCTCAGCCAGGTTCCCGTAACGTTATAAGGATCCCATTCTATTGGCTGAAGAGGAGGCGATTCCCCGTCCCTAATCGAGGCGTGTCTATACGTATCTGCCACTGTTTTTCCATTCCATCCCTCAGTATACCAGTGCATGCGGACCCACGAACATTCGTGGTTTACCAAATTATGTGTTAACAAAGTCAAAATTGCTTCAACCTTTTGCCAATCGACTGTTGCCAGATCATCGCCTTCGAAGGGGCCCCATTTAGTTTCACTGTTATATTTTCTCAAGTCGTAGACAACTGATCCAGCTAGGAAATACGTATCTTGTGCCTCTAGTTCGGTTATTCCACGAAAACAGTGTAGCTTTGCTATACCGTCTCGAACCCAAGAACTCATAGGCGGAGGAGCCAGTTCTATTTGTTGTTGATGGCGGTACCAGATTCCACCTGATTGGCGAATAAAGAAGTCATCATTTTCAAGCTTGCAATCGAAAAGATGGCTGATGAACGGAATATTTTTAGATTCAGTTGCGGATGCATTGCTGAGAAGATGTTGGACTATCTCGGTGACGAAGTCTGCAGATAAGGGCTAATATAAACAAAAATACATCAAAGGTTAGCTAATCATAATTTCAAGTTCCAAGAGCAGCTCTTATTTTAACTTTCCTACCTTGTTCTCTGGGTCGTCAGATTTCATAATCCGTTTTAAAATTACAACATTTTGTAAATGCTCTTTATAGTTGTATTTTAAAGAATCGGGGGTATCTGCAGCTGAATCATCCGGGGAAGCCAATGCATTTGGGGCATCTGAAGTATCAGGGATTTTAAGTGCGTCCTAGCGAAGTCTCAGTACATCTTTTCCCTGCTCTGATAAATAGAATTGTAACTATTAGGACTTACAAAGTATTGCAAATAAATTTCTTTGTTTAAAAGAGGGTTGTTTATCACTGTCGCAAAGGTTCTGCAGGACTTGGAAAGACGTGGCAAATCTCTAACTCGGACTAATTTGCAAATTCGATGAAGAATTTCTTGAGGTAAATTGATGATAGGCATGATGGAGCAAATAGACTGACTGCCTTTTGGATTTGTTTGGTTGTCGTCGTCTTCTCCCTATGTTTTCTTTTTCTCCTTATTGTCGTTCTATCCTCCAACTCGATGGCGTAAAGTGCAACAGACAAATAAATATATGTTGCAATTGAAGATTGCAGAAATGGGTGATGAAAATTGATGGAAATGAAATTAAGATTAGAAAAGTTGTTACTGTGGTATTCTATTCACTTTATCAATTAATCTACAATATATGCCCATCGGGTATATCGGAGTTAAGATAGTGTCACAACAACACAATTATATAGTAAGTTTTCAAGACCCGACCAATACCAACTGTAGTGAATCCCTAGTAATTACAATGATCTGCCATACAATTGTCTGCTATGTTATGCTGTCAAGCTCCATATCTCTCTGGGCATCATGCCACTGGTCTACTCTATTCATTACGGGAGGCCTCAAGTATTATATAGTATTAAGCACCGGCAATATTTTTGTTGACACTAGAATCACCAGCCTATCAAAAAACAAAGAGACTTCAATGGTAGAAGCTGTAATAGATCTCGTAAAGTCATAGAAAAAGTACATGTTCATTCAATCTATCTATCTAGGAAATAAGCTAGCTCAAAACTAAGCTCCTCCTAGAGTATTCAACGTGTTTGAGGTAACCAGCAAAGCAAATGTAAAGCAAAGAAAGAAAGCTGGAAAGGAGCATCCGAAATAGGCAAACATGAAGCATCCAAAGGGTGGGTAGCCATGCACAGTACCTCAGGCAATGGACAAGTTGTATCTTTGCTTCCAGGGACGAGTCCTTAGGATATGTAGCAGTAAAACTTCAATTACCAATCAAGCGCTATCAACAAACTCATCATCTAATTCTTGCATCTCCCTAGTTATTATAACCCCATCTTTATCATTTGTTCTCTGGAACATTTTCAATATTTGGTCATTGCCCATTGCGGCAGCAATATCCAAAGCTGTCCTTCCTTGATCATCCTCGTCTAGCACTTCACATCCCTCTTTGATAAATTCCCCAAATAATTCTGTGCTACAGTTCATCCTATTCATAAATTCATTTGCCAAAGACTTCTCATACCGGTTTGGGAAGCCAGCAGTCATTAGATTTGTTGTTTTTGTTTTTGCAACAAGGTGTAACACGCCTTGTCCATGATTATCCTTTGCCAGGAAATCAGCTCCATGCTTCTTAAAAAATTCAAGGAGAGACAGATCTTGTCTAAGCATAGAATGAGAAACAGAACAAAGTAATGGCGTCATCCCAGAAGTGTTTCGTGCGTTGATATCACCTCCAAGCTCAAGAAATTTCTCAATTACGGCAAAATGCTCACAAATGTTTTCAGATGCTAGGTGGTGGAATATAGTATTCCCCTTGGGATCCGGGTCCAAGAAATGTGCACCTTCCTCCATCAAACTCATGGCAGTGGGTATCAAGCGTAGCACCAACGATTGATATAGAGGAGACCATCCGTCATTATCTTTCTGGTTAATTAGATCACGAACGCCTGGGATTTGTATGTAAGTAGAAATGATATCAGTCCTCCAATGCTTTAAAAGGTAAAAGATGATATGTTGGCCTTTCCTATCCACGGCTAAATAATCAATCTTGGGCCAGTGTATGGACCTAGTCAGCATTACATGTGCTGGGATATATTCTGCCAGTTGACGCTTCTTCTCCTCCTCCGAATATATAGCAGCTGGTACAAAGGGACCACGTATATTTGTGCAAGCAGCCATCAACACATTTCGCCCTTTTGGGTCTCTCATGTTCATATCAAATTCTGGGTTCTCTAAAAATAGCCGTAGGCTTTTAGGATTTGTATAGCAGAAAAGATAATGTAGAACGTTTTCATTCTCATCAATGGGCAAATCGACTTTTGCGCCATTGTCAAGTAACAGTTGTATTATGGCATCAGAAAGCTCTGGAGACAAACTCGTTGCTGCCATAATAGGATACACTTTTGCGGTTTCTTTGCAAGTCGGAGGCCGACCCAGTTTGCTGTGGTGTTGTTTTATATTACCCCAAACACTGGCGATATTGCAGTCGGCTCCATTGCTAAGGCAAAGCTCCACCAATTTCATGTCGCCTGAAAAAATAGCGTTGATCAGTAGGTTTTCTTTGCCAGCATTCACATCAGCTCCATACTTGAGTAGGACTTTAATGATTTCCCGGTCAGTTCCAGCCAGTGTTAAAGGGGTTATCTGTTGAGCTGTTTCCTGAGCTACTTTATTCGGATCGGCGCCAAGTGTAAGTAAGATTTCGCAGCATTGGGGTTTGAAAACCCCATATTGTTGGCCATCATATTGTAAAGTGGATTTACTTGAAATCGCAAGAGGTGTTAAGCCTTCCTCATTAAGAGCATCAATTTCAGCACCTAAACCGAGTCAGTGGAGTTCTTTCTGGACATTAATGAAGCCTTACCATGTTCGACAAGATATTGTATTCCTTCGACCTGCCAAAAATGACTGCCCGCTGCCAAAACATGGAGAGCTGTACGCCACGCAACAATATTATCAGTTTCTCGATGATTTTTCCTTTCCTTGATCCAGTGATGAGCATTAACATCGACATCACCTTCTTCAACCAATAGCCTGACCATGTCCATATTTGATACACTACGTTGACAAGCCACTTGTAGAAGCGGGCAACACCAGAAAAGCGAGTGGGACTTTCCATTGCACAGTTGCTTTATAAATTCCAGGTCATCAAAAAGCTTTGCTTGTGAAATAATCTTGTGCATCAATTCTACTAGACCGAACTCTGCAATCCTCATGATTGGAGGTTCAGCATCCACTGCCGGCCTGTTTATCCTCGCAAAGTCGAAGCCTCGGGCCAGCATAGCTTCCATAGTAACTTCATCAAGCCCCGGAATATGGCGTTGAATATTTTTGAGCGGCCCCATCACATCATCGGCGGATTTGTCTAATGCCGCCGAAGCGCTGTAATAAGGTGACATCAGACGAATTTCCTCAAACCCTTGACTTTCTGCTGGCTCCCCGCCTCTTACTGCATCAACAAGCTCCGCACATTTCGCTTGTAAAGCTGGTGCTAAAGCGCCTCTAGTGCTTACTCCTGCCATAATCAACATTTTGGCGATCACACCCACACGAGTATGTGGTGTATCAAGATGTTGGCGTGTTGAATATCGGTGCTGCGAGTGGGGAACTACGTGAAAATGATCTTGTATCTTGAGGCCTGTAGGCTGAGAGCTCTGATATCTCAATGTAGACCATATCTTCTCTTCATCAACAAACTCCGCACATGCCACCCACAAATCAACCTCATGGTAAGGCATGTTTAGTTCTATGCCTTGCCGCATTTGCAGTTTCACACCAGCCGCAATCAAGATGCTCACCGACTCGGGTATCCCGGATCTACACGCATCGTATAGAGGCGTCCATCCATGGGCGTCTTGAGCATCGATATCAATTTCCTTTCCATGCTGTAGTAACATGGAGACGATACCACTTTGGCGACCGCGAGCTGCGCAGTGAAGTGGTGTACGACCGTCAAAGGCGTTTACATTGACTTTCGCGCCGGCTTGTAATAGCTTAATAGTCTGTGACTCTGAAAAAGCAGATGCGTAATGGAGTGGTGTGTACCCATCAATATCCTTTACGTTAACATCGAATTTGGGGTCCAGTCGACAAATAGTTGATGTAAAAGTTTCTCGAGTGGGAGAATCTGAGATGATAGAAGTGCGAGGCATGATATGTACAGCCTTCTGTTGGAATGAATTCCTCACTTCGATGTCAACCCCATTGTACACCAGGTATTCTACTATATCGATATTGCTCTTGTATCCCACACAGCGCATTGCAGCATAATGCAGCAAGGTGTTCCCATTGTTATCTGTCCACTTCAGATCTGCTCCATGAGCGACAAGTAGCTTTATCAAGTCTATTGGAGAGCGGGTGTCAATTGCGAGGTGAAGTGCGCTTTTGCCTTCTACGAACGTCCGAGCAGATATCAAAGGCTTTCTCTGCTGCTGGAATAGCAGTTCCACGAATTTTATATCGCCTTGCATTACTGCCTTCAGCAGTACAGTCATTCCATTGCGGTCCCGAAGTTCAAGATTGATACCAGCATTAATAATTTCGGGTAGACCACTGTTGTCTTTCGGGAACATTTTAGGATCCCTGACCAGGAAGTTATGTAGACAAGTTTCATTCAAATTGTTTTGCAAATTTAGATTCGCTCCGAAGTTGATGAGCAGATTTAAAGCACGCCCTTTGGCCCCGTTTGACTCGGTGTTCTTGCAAATAAGATGAAGCGGTGTGTCCCCCTTCGAAGATTGGATGTTGACTTTTCCACCATGTTCAAGTAAGAGCTTGAGTTGAAGATCTGGGCAGTTTGAATTCGCCGCGGCCCTTGGTTGGCATTAGTTCTTGAAGCGAAATTCAGGATTCTAATATACACAGTCGACAATACACTTATTTGGGAGAGACTGTGGAGAATAATAACAGAGAATTGACTTACAAGTGAAGAGGGGTTATGCCACTGTCAATACACGCCTGATTGGCATCAGCGTTAAAACTAAGAAGCCGGATGGTAACATCGGTATCCCATAGACCGACAGCTCGGTGCAGCAATGTTTCACCATTGTTAGTTGCACAAGCATCAGCGCCAGCTTCTAGTAGAATATCCAAGAAATATCGAGTACTTTTAGATCCGTGTTGTGAGACCGCAAGAAAGAGTGGCGTATTACCATTACCATCTCTTGCTTCTAAATCTGCACCGGCCAACAAAAGCATATCTAATATCTCTCTGAAAGCAATTACGTGCGATTTACTGAGATGAGTGGTTGCATATGCCAAGAAATGTAGAGCTGTTTTATTCTCTTTCTTGAGAGTTTGATGGGGAGGATATGCCAGAAAATTCAAGTCAAGGGGTTTGTCAGATACAATATTCGCACTCGCACCCTTTTCTAAAAGAGCCTTCACGCTTTTCGGATCCAAGGCGCTTGTAGCCGCCATCAAGGCAGTCTTCCCCCCCACAATATTTTGCCCTGAATAGCGAATAGGGGCTCTAGCGTTTGGGGAAACTTCAGTCTTCTCAAGAAGGGTCGAGATTAAAGTATGATGACCACCTTCAGCTGCTAGAAGAAGGGACTGTTCAAGTGCGCCAACTTCGCAGAAGGGAATCATGCATTCCATAGTTTCGACATGGCCCTTCTGGCTTGCGTACATCAACGGCGTTTGCCCAACAGAGCTCGCGGCGTTTCCACAGCGCCTGCCAACGTCTCTAGTCTTTGGAGTGAGCGGAGAAACACCTTGAATCAATTAGTGGATCTTGCTATCATGATTAAGAGTTGATCAAGGAACACGTACCAGCGTCTAACAGTAATTCCACAACGCCAACATGATTCCGCAATGCCGCAGCATGAAGTGGTTTCAGCCCGTCATGTCCGTCAAGATCTGGTTTAGCACCAGCACCAAGCAATAATTTCACAATTTCGGTTTGACCTTGCTGCGCAGCTGAAAATATAGGGTTATTCTCAGAGCCATCCAATGCATCAACAACGGCTCCACCATTGAGAAGTTTTTCGGTCCAAGCTGCCAACCCATAGCTTGCGGCTACATGAAGTGGTGTTATGTTGTTTGCGCGGTAAGACTCACCTAATATCAATTGCCTGAAACCGCCAAATCGACCCTCAGATACGAATTTGCACCATGCCAAAAAGGCAGGGTTTAGAGGTTCACAAAATGCCTCCAAAGACTGAAAAAATCCTGTGTCGTTAACATTGTATTGGTTGGTATGATATGTCCACTTGTTTACGGCGTACTCCAATAGTGTATGCTGTATAAATGTAGTCTGGAAATTGAAAGAGGCCTGAGCTTTCACCTCGAACTCGTCCAATGCACCGCTTTGAACGCGAGCAAGACAGGTGAGAGCGATATCGCGATGTGCAGTCTTGGAATCAATTATGGGGAAGCTGCTGGAGGTAGACCGACTACTACGACCAGTATCAAAAAGAAACTCGGTGAGACTATGATGAAGAATTTGCACGATCCCGTCTTCCATGACTTCCAACAGTGGGCCACAAGCAAATCTGACGATGTTTTTACAATCTCTGCTACTATCCGATATATGCGGGTTTGTTTCTATCGCCTTTGCGATTTCAATAAGTCGCATTGGACGTGCCGCCTGAGTAACCCATTGTAGAATAGAAACCTGAACTTCTTGGTGGACATTCGTGAGCCGTGCGTGATCTACGAGAATGCGATCATACATATCCTCCAAGCCAACGGGCAATCTGGTGACCATCTCCCGGAGCGACACATCATCATGAGTGCTTTCATTGACGGACTTTCCAATCTGATCAAGCATAATACGGGCATACAAGAATAATCCTTCAGAGCGCTCACAGATCGTGCTCTTAATAAACTCCTGCATGTTTTCATTGAGGCCATAAACGACAAATTGCTGCAACCGCTGTTTAACGAATGAACTTATATCGCGTTTCACAAGTTCCTCTTCGAGGCTGATATGAATAACCTGTGGATGCTTTAATGCTCGTTGGAGGTACTGCCCCGGCCGACTAGTCATCAAAACTTTGACATGAGCTGGTCGAAATGACCCGAGAGAATTGAGCTTAGAGAGGAAGGTTTCGTCAAAGTCCATTTCATCCAATGCATCAACAACACAATATATTCGATCCATATTTCGCAGGCCCATCAGGAGGTATTTCCATAATTGGTTGTTTGAAATACTCTCCAAATTATCCCCCTCCTTCAAATGCTTCCACAAAGCTAGTTGCACGATTTCACTGTGAGGTAGGAGTTGAACTAGCCAATCTCGCAACAGAGCATGGGACGTCCGATTCGATTCGATGATTTGCCTGAAGAAAAAGAACAGCACTGGGACACATTCTCTACTGGAGAGTGATTCTACCATTGATGATGCGAGCACACTCTTCCCAGCACCAGCTACCGCTTTGATCCATATCGAACCATGGTCGTTAGATGAATGCCATTGCTCAAACTTTTCAGTCTCTCGAATCCATTCTCCAGTTTCTGGGGCTCTTGACGATGCATGCCGTCTGTATTCACTACTAGATCCGAGGTAATCTGTAGGGCGCAACCACGATGTGATCAAGTTGATTTCTGGTTCTACCTCAGCCACCATTAGTTTTGCGACTTCATCATGATCAACAACCTCGAAACCATCCGAATCCCTATCTGAATCCATATGAACCTTTTATTGATGAGTGCTAACAGATTGATAATAGATAGTGATACCTAAATCTATGTTACATACTAGAATCACTTACAACTTCGAATTATGACCCTCTAGGCAACAGATGCACGGCACAGTAAAGTGGGGCATGCAGGAGGCGCAGCACATCGCATTGGCTGCTGACCGAACAGCGAATATTGGAGTATGTATTTATTAATCGTGCACCCTAACGGACGAACATCGAAGAGACTTCTACATCTTCATGGGCCTCTGTACAATAGATTACATTGTAAAATATAGGGTTATACCTAGAGAGTTAGCAAGTACGCCCAGCCACTAATTATGTACGTGCGCCGATTCATGTACTGGTAATCTTTGAAAGCTCGGCTCAAATCTTACAGCCGAAAAAGAAAATCACTCGTTACTCAAAGGATTCTGCTCTGACAACGTGTAATCATCCGCATTGAAATCGCATCAAAGGAGATGAATCAAAAAGAAATTTCTCTGCTGCTAGAGAAAACCACCCCTTCTTCTTTTCCAGCTGATCTCCGCCACTTCACGTGTACCAAAGGGTTAGAGGGACTATATGGAGTCCTTAACCCCGAAAAAGAAGAGATTCGCATCCTTGTCCTACCACCATGCGCAGGTTCAGAACCTTTGATCTATGAATTTATTCATATATCACTTCTATTGAAGCATAATTATGAAGCTCTATCCTATGCTTGGGGTGTTATGCCAGCCAACAAAATTATCAAGATTGGACAAACGGAATTCTATGTGCGCGAGAATTTATTCGCAGCTTTACAAGCTCTAAGATTTAGAAGTCGCAAACGCTACTTATGGATCGATGCTTTGTGTATCAATCAATCAGACTTCGATGAGCGGAATAGTCAAGTCGCTATGATGAGTCAGATATATGCAAAGGCAGACGAGGTTGTAGTTTGGTTGGGGAGAGCCGGTAGAGATTATTGGGGTGCCATGGGCTTACTGAATAATCTGGGTAATCCAGAGGTATCTGGAAAGGAACTTGCCAAATTAATATCCGATCATGTGAATATGGCGCATGCTAAATTTTGGACGGAGCTTTCGCTTCTGTGCCACCGGCCATACTGGCAAAGATTGTGGATTATCCAAGAAATCGTTCTTGCTTCTAAGATTCAAGCTCATTGTTCGTCCTTAGTCTTTGACTGGGAGCAGTTAGAT
Organism: Rutstroemia sydowiana; assembly: GCA_000812895.1. Classification (NCBI taxonomy): domain Eukaryota; kingdom Fungi; phylum Ascomycota; class Leotiomycetes; order Helotiales; family Rutstroemiaceae; genus Rutstroemia; species Rutstroemia sydowiana. Next base: position 16,260 of record JWJB01010398.1, read on the forward strand.
TGCGTATTCCAACGATTAGACACAATCTACAACGCGGCGAGGAGCCAACATGTCTCTACATCATCAGGGGGAGAGAGCAATAAGGGGCACCTAAGTTTCTTACAAACTCTAGAAGCACTGCGCAGTAGTGTACCTGCTCGTCTTTCCAAAAGACGACAAGAAATCAAGAATCAAATACCACTTCTCGACCTCTTCCTAACACACCAGGAAGCGTTGTGCGCTGATCAGAGAGACAGGTTTTTTGGTTTATACAGCTTTACTCTTAGTTGTTGTACTAAAGCTACACCGGCGGATTATAGGAAGTCCTTTCCGGAAATTATTTCTTCAGTCATTGCCCATCATTTCCGTTGTCATGTTGACAAAATCGATGTTCTTCAAAAATACGAGCATTTTCAACAAACAATTTTGAGAACAGCTCCCCCGTCTCTCCAACATCGGATGATGCATGGAATTTCTATCGATGAAATGAACGCGTTAGAAGATCGAGAGGTGATTAAGGCTATTGGAAACATACGAGGGGCTATTGTTTATTGTTCTCCGCCACTTGAGACAATGCAACTTCATGCATACACTAAGAACTTAGGGTACTCCGATTTGAATCTAACCCCGCGATTAGAGGATCACCTTCGTTACCTTTTGCGCAAGCGTGGTACCAAAGGATACTTCCATGACAGCGCCCTACGTCCAGTACATAACATTTGCAACTACGGTAGTGGGTATAAGTGCTCATTCTCGGCATTTCATTTAACAGATCAGAGCAACTCAAAAGAACTCGATGCATCACCAGTCAATGAAAGCATGAGCTTGTCTCAAAAATCAATTCCACCGGGGAAGAAATTACGAATCACTACACAACTTATGTCTTCCTTTGTCCAAACTCTCCATGAGGCCCAATATAAGGCGGTGCAATCGGAAAAGCTCGATTGTTGCAAATTGTTTATGGAAGAAAATGGAATGATTGGTTATGTCTCGGACAATGCTCAAATGGGGGACTTGGTTGTTCAATTTCGAAACACCAGTACAGCTGTGGTCATGAGAAGTGATGGAAATACAGGTAGCATTGTTGGAAAATCGTGCGATTTGCTAAATCGGCGTCCAAGAAAGGAGTCTAACAAACCATATACAGCAGTGGTCATGAGAAGCGATGCAAATACAGATAGCATTACTGGAAGGCCGTTTGATTTGCTGAATCCACTTGCAAGAAATGAGGCCAGCAAACCATTTACATGCCAAGAGCAGGAAGTTGATGAGAATGGATTCGACGTGCCTATCCGCCCAATTTGTCTAAGAATGAATCCCTTCGCCCTGAGGATTTTAGCAAGCGAATATACAGATGATGAAACAATACTAGGAAATGGCATTGCTTGAAATGTGGCTAGCCACTTTTCAACTCTTATTATCGCAGCGGATGCTTATCGAAGAGATATACCAACCTCCGCTGCACATTCTTTACCGAAGAACTCTTTGGAACAACACTTAGTTGACTTTTGGTTATGCCTTTTGGAAAACATTATCAACTCTGGCTTAGTGAAGACTACAGGCCAGAGACTAAGCAGGACCTCTTTCGTGGAATCCACTTGGTAGCCCGCCTTATTCTCAGCAAACCCAGGCATGTAAAGATCGACTATCCCAAACGTCAAACGCGGAGCTTTCGTATTCTAGTCTTGCTAATCGATTTGTAGATCGGATTTTGAAATAACCATGGTATCATTGAAATATGAGAAAAGCATCTTATGATCATAGGCAGTTTAAATGCCGACAAATTACCAGCGCGAAGGAAGCTATCGTCGAGACTGCGGGTTCTATATACCTGTACGCGTACGTGTAATTCTCCTTGAATTAAACTCGACTAATTATTGTAGATGAGCAATTGCTTAATGATGCATTGGGATGAGAGAAACTGAATTTGAAAATATTGGCCGGCTATCTGATCTACATTTGCCGATTGAGGCTTATAGAGATGCTCTAATGATGCCCACTAAACATACCGCCAAACCACTTGCCGAGTTTATGAATGTCTTTATCAATTTCATCCATAATATCCCTACCTTCTCCAAGTCTCCCTCCGAATATCATCCGGATGTTAGCAATTATAGCATCACTTAGTGCTCCCCAAGTTTCCCAATTGGGTTTCATCAATTTCACATTCCTGACCTTGCATCTTTCTCCCCCATACGTTCTTTCAAATAATTCTTCGAAAAAGATCATCACTCCAGGTGCTCCCGTTATAGACTCCGTCGCATGTGTCCCAACTGAATTTCGCTCGTACTCGACTCTTCCACCATTCGCGCAATATTTTTGTACCAAAGCATCGGTGCCAGCTATCGGGGCGTCTCCGTCTGCAACAGACTTATAAAAATACAGAGGTATATCGGGAGTTCCCCGGAGCCCCATGACACCCGTCTTATCAATGACACTCGTGACGTTGTCCAATTGAAACCAGTCGAACCCATCTTTGAAATAAATTGCAATATCCTTGTTCTCAAAATTCTTTGAGTTCTCAACCGCACAGTGTTTTCCCGCCATCATAAATTCTTCTTTCGTCTCTGGAACCAAGTGATCAAAAACAATTTCTTCTAGTTCTGGGAATTCTCTCGTGATCCCAATGATTCCCGATGGCCCAAACCCTGCAGATTCTCCTTTGTTCAGTGTTACGATAGTTGAGGTAATATTAACAATAGTCCCCCCCATTGCAGCGCCAAGTATGTTCACTTCAGGAGCATAAGAACTTCTTATTTCTGCAGCCCACTCGGTCGGTATGGATCCACCAGAATAACCCCACATGGCTATATCTACTTCTTTAGATGCGATTCCAGAGAAATCAGAAGACGCCAACACGGCGCGGATAGCATCAAGAGTTCTATATCCTGCTCCAAGACCAGATCCGAAGGCAGCATGGCGGCCCTCGTAATCCGGAATATTCACAATATACCCTCGGTCTAAAAGCCCAGATTCATACATCGCGTTACATTGCGAGAGGAGTGTACCGTGGGAGGATGATTGCTGAAGAGCATATGAAGTTTGGCAGTCTGGGGAAGACGAGTCCATGAAGTCCTGATATGATACTAAACGGGAAGTATTGGCGTTGTAGGGAACAAGGAGAGTAGTTACCGTTGTCGTGGGATCTCCACGAGCAGTAGTAGTTCGGTAAAGGATCTGATGGGATGATTGGAGGGAGATGGGAATTTCGCCGAACGCCGCAAGAGGATATGGCGGAGCACGGTGGCGCAAGATTGTTCCGGGTGCTTTATCTTCGTAGCCATCTGGAGGTGTATAGAATGGGTCTTGGGTTGGAATAATTGGATCGCGGCGTACGAGTGGCAACTTAGATCCAGGGCTTAACGGCGCGAGCGACAGGAAGAGCATCAACATCCTAGAGAAATGTAAATGCGTCATGTTGAAGTAATTGTGAGAATGATATGTATAGAATCTTCTGGAAGAGCGCCGTCAGGTATAGAAGCCTGTAGGATGGAAGGTACAGGTTAATCGTCGGTCTTTTTATTCCAACTTTAAGGAGCGTTCGCCCT